>JANHFO010000001.1:578153-599449 GCA_032468095.1 Pareas carinatus
GCCCCCCACGGAGCTTCGGGAGGCCTATGGAACAGCCTCCTGGGCCTCTTAGAGGCGTCCCGGAGCTCCGTGGAGGCCGGAAAAACACCTGAGGGGCCTGGGGGACTCCTCCTGAGAGGCCTGTGGACTTCAGGAGAAGCTTCCCCCAGGCCCAGGGATAGACTTTTCGTGGAGAGGGAGAGTGGGGAGAGGGAGAGTGGGCCCCAGTTACCTACCCTGCTGCTCCTTGCCTGGCTGGTCCCGGCTCTGCCATGACAGTGGGTGCAACTGACTTCGCCTTCGAATGGTGTTTGGCCCATCCCACTGCATCCTCCGATAGGTTCAGCACAGGTTGGCTCCTTCCCTTTGACTAAAACCTAAATAACTCCCAAAATTAGAAATTTTAGCGATTAATAATAGTTGCATTTTGGTCCAGAATTGGAATCCAAGGTATGTAGGAATTCTCAGTACTGTAACTTCTATGATTTCTGAGAAATAGCGGTGAGTCAGACATCAGTGAGTGGGAAATGAGTGGGATTTTCACAAATATATATATATAGATATGGCTGCAATTTGTGGTGATCATTGTGCAGCCTCAGGGCTGTTTTAAGGTTACGGTCAGGAAAGATGGCAGCTGTGACAATGTAATCAGAGCTTTGTCTGCTTTTTATGTGTACAATGTATGCAAACGCACATAACTAACCTGCAAAGGTTCAATCACAGTTAACAACTGCCATGTTGTGATCACCCCTATTTGCATGCAGCCCACGTACAGTATCCCTCCCTACGCTCTATGTTGAAATACACACCTCCCTTTCATTAGTATTTCAGAGCTGAAATTGGGCCCTTGGCTCAATTGAGCAATGAACAGTATATAGCAGTTGGGCATGAATCACATCAATATTTTTATTCCTCACGGATGACCTCAGCAGGGCACAATCCCCCTTTTTACCTTCTTTGAACTCAAGGCCGCACGGTTTCCATAGTTTAAACTGGTGCCGCTATGAATGTTTACTTCATGGCATAAAGTAAACACTCCTAGCAGCGCAAGTTTATGAAATACGTTTGAGCAGTGTAACTCATGCTTTCCCTAGATACTAGTGCTCCTTCTGGTCTTTACACCGTGCTGCTTCTTGACAGTCGACATTCTTGTTTGTTTATTGTGGAACAACGGGAAGGAAGCAGGCGGGAGCTGGGATAGCTACGTTATTAAAATTGGGGATGGGAGCTTTTTTTTTTTTTTACCGACCACTCATTTTCAGACAGAGACGAAACAGCCCACGGGACGCTCGGATAGTTTGTTTGGGAAGGGAAAGGGCGGCCGCTAGGACCCAGGGGAAGTCTTGCTAGCAAGCACAGCCCTGCACCTTGGCGGTGTTTAGGCCCCGAGGAGCCCCGCACAGGCTGCGTCGCTGCTTCTGCCGCGCGGCGGAGACGCGCTGCTCCCGGGCTGCACTCGTGCAAGCCGGCGGACGTTACCCGGTAGGCGTTTGAAAACATCCGGGAATCGGGTGGGTTAAAGCAGAAGCGTCTGAGCCCCCGTGCCGGCAAAGCAGGACGCGGGGCGAGGGGAAGGGTAGGGTTGCCTCTCTGCGGAGCTCTCGCCGAATTCTTCCTGCGCCCGGGGGCGCACAGCCCCGTCTGCGGGGGTCGCACCGGCGGGGAGGGTCGGGGAGGGGGGAGCCAGCCTTTCCAAAATCTGTACAGCGGACGGAAGACCCTCCCCTCCGATTCTCAGGCACGGCACTCCCCGGGTTGATCTTTCCAGGAGCCGCTTTATTTCGGGACCCGCACAAGGTTATCGGCTAGAGTGCTTTTCACATCCCTCGGAGTGCGGTGGCTGCGGATGATGGGAGATCTCGAGCACAGCAAAGCATCACTGCAGGAGGGGGCAGAGTCTAGAGCCATTTTTCCTTTGCACCACCTAGTAGCCGAGTTTTTTTTAATTTTAGTATCAGACTGGAATAGCAAACCCTGGTCAAACGGCTGTTGCAAGCACTGGTGGGATCCGGCGGCGTGTTGGGAGCCCTGTGCCTGTCACCATAACCCACGTGGCCTGGGCTGGAGCTCCCGCTCTTAGCCTTGGGATCTCGAGAGCTTCCTTGGTCGATTCACCCATTTTCCCGTGTTCACAGGCCTTGGAGAAACAGCTGATGCTTGCTGTGGGGATGGCCTTGGGGACAATTGCAAAACACGGGTCTGCGCGTTACCTGTTAACCCCCGTGCAAAATGTAGCCCTACCAACGTAACATCCGAGTGCCGTTTAAATGTCCTCTGAAAGGAGAGAGTGAAATAAAGGAGGAGAAGCAAAGGCCAGATCGGTGCTCCGGAAGGCATGGAAATGTCAGTCTTGTGAGCAGAAGCAGAGATCTGTTTCTGACTCTTTCTTAAAAAGAGAATATTCAGGGAAAGCAGCAGAATCTTAACTGGGCAAGAAATTCAGGCAATGGGAAATCTAGCCTGGTGCAGTCAATGGAAAGTCCAAAGAGATGCAAAAAGATTTTGGGACAAGGTTCCTGAGCTTGGGTAGCACAATATAGATCATATACATAAAGCAACACCCAAATAAGCGTATTAAGGATATTCCTTTCCAGTTCAATAACAGAAGCACTTTCTGCAGCTCACAGAAGTTCTCTCCAAAAGTGCTCACCACGTGTCTTGAGAGTGCATGTCTCAAAAATAGGAATAATCACAATAAACTTAGCCTCTGTTCCAGGTTGCGGATCCTACACATAACATTATGTGCGATCAAGTCTGGGTCAACTCTTAGTGACATGGATAGAGCTCCATGATGATCTGTCCCTAACTCTGACCCTTCAGGTCTTTTCAACAAGCACTCATTGCTACTGGAACTGAATCCATCCACTTTGCTGCTGGTCATCTCCTTCTTCTCTTTCCACCCCTCTCAGCATTAGAGCCTATTTTTTAAAAAGAAAACTAGGTCTTCTCATTAAGTGTCTGAAGTAGGATAATTTGAGTGTGCTCAATACTCAATATAGAATACCTAAACGTGGTGATATAAAAAAATAACATCTAAAACAACTGTAGTCAGCCAGAGAGTTGAAATCCATGCTATGCCCCTGATATGATTTTGGGGCAACTGGTCTACTACCTTATTTTTATTGACAGTTGCTGAAGGATTTTTTTATGAAAAAATTATAGTTTGATAATGATTTTAGTTCTATAATTGTAAGCTACCTGGACTCTTGAGTTGTATGTAAGCTATGTATAATGAATAAATGTGATATTCATATCTGCATGGCTGCTACAAGTCAAAGAGAACTTGTCATGTCAATGGGGTTGAAGTTCGGTGTAATGTGTCTGAATTTGTTTCCTAATTTTTTAATTTCTTTTATTGGTGTCTCCACAGCTTCTCAGCCAGCAGGATGGTGGTGTTGCAAAGCTATTGTGAGGGAAATGAGTCCCTGGCACAAGCATGGATTCAAGAGGGGCTGTCCCCCTGCTTCTACTTCACACTGGTCCCTTCAGTGCTACTCAGTGTCTGTCTTCTATTGGGTGCTCTACAGTATACCTGTTACGCTCAGTTCAGCCGCTCCATGGAACCAAAGTATATCCCTCGCTCCCGCCTGTACTATACTCAGATCCTCGTCTCTCTGCTCCTTGCTCTGATGCCCTTCTGCACTTTCCTGTGGCAAGTGCTAGGCACCCAAGAACTTTATGGATATATGGTGCTGAATGTTTGCCTGTCAGCCATTAGCTGGGCCACCTCAATTGGGCTGCTGCACCTGGAACGCACCAGGGTGATGGTGCAGGATCGGATCAGAGGTCATGGAGCAATCCTCCTCCTCTACTGGGCTCTAGCTTTTTCTTCTGAGAATCTGGCCTTCATCTCATGGAATAGCCAACTCTGGTGGTGGGCATTAAAAGACACTAACCAAAAGGTAGGATGGGTCAGTGATAAGATCATGAGGTTGATACGGTATAGGAAGATGCTACCGTTTCTGTGGCAGTAAGTAAGCTTAATTTCTGTGCCTTGTACAGCATGATAGAGAGCAGGGTCTATTGGCAAAGAGGGTTGGAATCTGTTCATCTCTGAAAACTTTTTTTCTGCTATTCATTTATAACTTAGCCTTGCCTATGAACTAAGCCCTCAAACCTTTTCAACAAGTCATGGCTTAAGTTGAGGCTAAGTATTTATGAACCAGCTCATCTGAATCACAGTTCATGTTAGTAAGCAGAAAATTGTTTTGCTTTTTCAGCACGAAGGTATGAAAATCAATTATTTTGAACAAATAAGAGTAATCTATTTTGAAGGTAGAATAAAGGGGCTTTTTTTGGTCAATGATGTGCTGCATTCTTGAGCCTCATTTGATCCTGGATCCTGCCCTATTTATAGTAGAGAAAGCTTTGTAACTTTGAAGTTCAAATGAAGACAGAAGAATTAGAAATGATTTGGTACAGAAACATGTCGATTGAGACATGTTGATATTATGTCCCACAGGCAACTTTAAATATATGGAGCCATTGTTAGTAATATAAATGTCCACTTTGGTGTGGAATGCATTTTAATTGTATTGCAATTAATATGGGAGGGAAATAGGTGGTTTTTTTTTCACCTAGTGGAGACTTTTGACTTGTCAGGCAATTGAAGACATTCCATATCAGAGACAGTTGCTTTCTTTTTTTAAGTCTGAGAATGATAAGAGATTATTTATAGTCTGAAATTTTATAGAAACTAAAGGAGATGAGCTAGCATAGAATGTAGCATTGAATGAATCTGTCAGAGTTTGCTGCTGGTGCAAGCCATTGCTTTTTTTTTCCTTTTATTTTTCTCATGGCAGCATGTTTTTGCTGAATCATTGTTGCTTAATCATCGTTACTTAACAGTTTTACATGAGGGCAAGCAGGGCAGGCCACTTTCTCTTTAAATGTTGATAACAGGGGAACAAACTTCATACGTATTCCCTTACCAGGCAGGTCTAGCTACAAGATGAATTTCTTTTTCTTTGTTCTGACAAGAATATACAAGAGAGGAAGGCCTGCTTCCTCTAGAAATATAACATGAGACAAAAGGGCATCTCCCCGATGATCAGTTTGCCTAACCCTAAAACCTGAAAAGCAAGTCAGAATGTAATTCCATCTGTAGCGCAAATGGATTTTTTAATGAGTTGCCCACCGCTTCCTTCCTGTGGTTGTGAACCCTGCTCTTTTACTGCACACCAGAGTAAATGGAATTGGGTTTATATTGGGTTCATTAATGTTGCTGTCTACACATTATAGCATTTCCATTATCAGACATAGTGGGGAGTTGGAGTTCAAACATGTTTGGAGGGTCACAGGGTCTTCTAATTTGCATTTGTTACTAAGCTACCTATTTGAATTGCAGTACTACTGCAATTTCTCTATGCCGCTCTATACTGCCAGCTTATGCAACCGCCTTAAAAGTCCAAACTTGGATGTAACTAGCTCTGACGGGTCCCCACATAAATTTACAGGTAGGCCTTGACTTACAACAGTTCATTTAGTGATTGTTCGGAGTTACAGCGGCACTGAAAAAAGTGACTTATGACTGGTTTTATTGCTGATATTATTGTGTTATTATTGTATTGTGTTTTTATAGGCTGTTCACCGGCCTGAGTCCCTTGGGAGAAGGGCAGTATACAAATTAAATTAAATTGAATTAAATTTTTTCACATTTATGACTGTTGCAACATCCCCACGATCACGTGATATACATTTGGCTGCTTGAAAACTGGTTTCATATTTATGACCGATGCAGTGTCCCGGTTGTCGTGTGATCGTCTTCTGACAAGCAGAGTCCATGGGGAAGCCAGAGTCACTCAATAACCGTGTTACTAACTTAACAACTGCCGTGATTCACTTAACAACTCTGGCAAGAAAGGTCATCAAGTGAGACAAAACTCCTTGAACAAAGTTCTCACTTAGCAGCATGAATTTTGGGCTCACTTGTCGTAAGTTGAGGACTACTTGTATATGGCAGAGCAGGAGGAGCAGCCGCTGGGCTCTTATCCCTTTGCGCGTTGCGTGAAGTTAAGAGTCACGTGGCCATATTTTCTTGGAAAAAAATAGAAAACAAACCTCAGGGAAGAGATTCGTAAGGATAAAAACGTATGGTTTTGTGTGTATAACTTTGCTTTCATATTCAAATTCAGGAGTGACACTGAGGGAATATATAATTGAATAAGTCTAAAGGGCAGCTTCCTGAAACAAAGAATCAGTGGTCGCTACAGGCAAGGAATGCCCTAGTACAAGTGGCTGCCAAGGAGAAGTAGCAATAAGTAATATTTGGCTTGCACAGATTGCCCCCGGAGAGCAAACGGCCCGGGAGAAGAGGGTCTCGTCTTGCACCTGGGTCAGCAGCCTACATTTAAATGGGAGCCTCTCCTGGCCCTGATCCCTTCTCTTGCCCCTGCCAACTGGGTCACATGACCGGGCTCCCCTAGGGCTTCTGTGCTGCAGTTGCAAGGCCTCGCAGCACAGGAAGAGGCGTGAAGGAGCAACAGGAAGTGCTTTTCCCCCCCAGGTAGTGGGATCGAGCGCCTCGGGGGATCAGGATTGGCACCAAGCTCTCCCCAAATGCTATTGGGAGGGACCGCCTCTGGGATCTGCTGCGAAAAATGGGGGCCCTTTCTGTGATCGACGCAGCTCTTGGCTACCGCATTAGCCGAGTCGTGTTTCCGGCGCTTTGGCCATTGTTTTGCCGGGCCAGCCTTCGGCTGAGCGCTGGAGGGTTCATGCTTGGCCGGTGAAATGCCAGCTTCTCCTCCGTTCGACTGTGGCAATTGGGCGTTGGAGGAGGAGCGCTGCCTGGTTTGTAGCCATCGGAGGGGAGGGCCAGGAAGGAGGGGAGCCCTCGCCCAAAAGAGTGCCACTGACCTGAATCCACTCTCTCTCTCCCCCTCCAGGTCCAATTCAGCCTGTGGATCCTGCGTTACATCAGCACCTTCGCCCTCTTCGTTTTGGGGATCAAGGCCCCGGGGCTGCCCCGAAAACCCTACATGCTTCTCATTAACGAGGATGAACGCGATGTGGAAAACACCGAGGTGAGTTGCTTTTCCTCCGTCCAAGATAAGCTTTGCTGTGGCTTTTGTCTGCTGGGGCTGTGCAGTGCTTCAGATTGGAAAAGAAATGCTTCTGAGCACATCCATGGGCTCAGCACCTTTATGGTTAATGTTCCTCTTTTATTTTACCCCCTGTCTCCTCCCGACTGCCAGCAATAGGTGGTGAGAGGGAGGTGCCATTCTGAAGGTGGCAATGAACTTGTCGGTTTTAGGAGAGTTTTAGTTCAACGCACGTGGAGGATTCCTACTCCTGATTGCAAGGTTGCCGATCTGAGTTGGGGATAGGATTGGGATGAAAAACATCCTTTTATTATAGGTAAAGCTTTTCCAGTAAAGCTTTTACTGGAAACTGAATCCTGGCAGCCTCAGCAGATGCTTGGCATGCCAAAGGCCCCAGATTCAGTCCCTGCCTCCATCCAGCTTAATCTGACTCAAGCAGTGAGGACTTCTGACTGAAACTCTAAAAAAACAAAAGAAAGTTTGAAGAAACTGTATGGATTCTTTTAGCCTTCTCCCATTGTAGGATGCGCAGGGGCTTTAAATCGGGGTTTTGTTACAATAAAAATCAATTCATGCTTACTGCGAGCATACCAAACCAGGGACTCTGTGATGGAACACAATTCCTGCTGTCTTACTCAGAATCATTCAGCTCTACGGGAGCTTCTGCTATTGTACTGTATCAGAGATGCCTGGACTTTAAAGAGAAAGAAGAATAAAGGTAAAGTGTAAAGTTGTTAGGACATGAACATACCATGAGGCTAATCCAGTGGCTTTGAGTCAAAATGGTAGCTAATCTACCAGCAGCTCTTTGTCCATGCTATTCAGGAACTAGGCTGGGAATAATGCTTGCAGATGCTCAAGACTCTTCATAGGAAGTATGAGTGCTAAGTTTGTAATACATATTTTTACCTAATAAATACATAAGCACAAGGGGCGTTCATGAGCACAAGGGGCGTTCATAAGAACAAGGGGCATAAGCACAAAGGGGGTTTATTAGGTAAATAATAAAAATAAATAAATATTTTTCTACAGAATTTGAAGTAGGTCGAATACAGATTTCATACTTAGGGTTTGGTCTCTATCTCTTGACGTGCTCAGATATTTTGAAACTATTTACTCCAACTCAGTTTACTTCTAGGAATTATGTGCTAGAATGAGAAAAATAGTTTAAAGGTGCTAAGCTCCTTCCCTGGAGGAAGATAGATCATTCCTCTCTTCCACATATGCACTCAATTTTAGAAGTAAGGTGCCTGTATATGTTACAGATAACAAGTTTTAATAACCATGTTTTAATATGATAGCATGATAAAACATGCTTTAAAATAGATATATGTCTAGTTTCATCCTGTCAAATTTGTAAACATATTGAAAGGTATTACGGAACTTCTGAAAAGAAGAGTCTATATAATGCTGTTATTTTGTAGCAGTATTATTTTTTTTGAATAAGGTCTTTTAGACCTAGTAAAACCTTGTTATAGTACAGACCAATGCTTAGAGATTATCAGACTTGAAATCCAGCAGCAGCTGGCATTTCTTCTCCATTTTGTTGATAAAGCCAATAATTTAGTAGATTGTTTCTTTTCATAGTGATATTTAAAACAAGAATTCCCAGTTCTAATATATTTTTAATATTTAAGTATTTATTTCTATTCTGAGGATAAAAAAATAACCGTAGAAGATGCGAACGAGCTTCTGTAGAACATTATATGTGTATTCCCTTTATTTGTACTTTGCTTGCACTTACCTTTTAGTGCAATCAGCATTTTTATATCAAGGAACCTAAGTTATGACATCAATATAATGCATACAAATCAAATATGCAAATATTCTTATTTGCATAGACTTACATGTAAAAATAAAGTTCATTTTTAAAAAATAAAATTATATAGTTTTCTCATGATACCAGCAGCTACCTGCTCAAACACCAACTGCTGTTATCTTTCATTGTTTCCATGAAACGTGCATTTAGTATTACTTTATTGCTACTTCATAGTTGTCTAAACCAAGAAGAATCATTATGTCCCATTCTAGCTTTCCAGGGCATCTAATCACAGATCAAATATTTTATATAGTAAAATTTATATTGTAAAAACATCCTGGTTAGTCCTGGTGGACCACCACTTAAGTATGAGCCAGCAATGTGCTGCAGCTGCCAGAAAAGCCAATGGAGTCCTAGACAACATCAACAGAGGGATGGCATCAAGATTACAGGAAGTGATAGTACTGCTCTATTCTGCACTAGTCAGGCCACACTTGGAATACTGCATCCGGTTCTGGTCACCATGATACAAACAAAGATGCTGAGGCCTTAGAAAGAGTGCCTGGAAGACAACAAAGATGATAATGGGTTTTGGAGGCTAAATTGCATGATGAACAACTAAGGGACCTAAAAACTGTCTTCAAATACTTGAAGGCCTTTCACAGGGAAGAGCTGGCTGATTTATTCTCGAAAGGATCTGAGGGAAGGACAAGAAAGCAATGGGTGGAAGCTCATCAGAGGGAGATCCAACCTGGAAATAAGGAGGAACTTCCTGGCAGTAAGAATGATTAACCAATGGAATAGTTTGCCTCCCAGATGCTGTATCACTTGTGGTTTTCAAGAAAAGATTGGACAACCATTTGTCTAGTATGTTATAAGGTTTCCTGCCCTGGGCAGTGGGCTGGACTAGAAGACCTTCCCTTTCAGCTCTTATGATTCTATGATTCCTAATGTCTAAAAGTGCACTTTAAAAACCTCAGTGAGATAGGTGTACTGTATTGATTGCAACAAAAATTTGAAGGTAGACGTGTTATGTCATGATTCTAGCAACTTTTGAAATACTTAAATGGCTTTTAATGGATTTAAAAAATCTATTACCCATAACTAATCTTTAAATATTTATATATTTAAAAATATAGCTGAAGATGTGTGGGTGTTTACAATCAAATATGTATATGTGTGGATATGTGTACATGTGAGTATGGTATATTAAAGATCAGATCTTCCCATGTTTCATTTGAAGAATGACTTCAGAAAGAGAAATTATTAGCGTCCCAGTACAGTGGAAACACAGAAAGCTGCCACACCAAAGTAGACCATTGGTCAATCTAGTTCACATACCTAGTAGCAATTAACCAGGATTTCAGACCAGCGTCTATTTTGGCTCTGTCTGGAGATACTAGATTTAGTTTGGGACCTTCTGCATAAAAGTGACTGTTTCCCCTGAGGTACAGCCTTTCCCTGGATTAAGAAGGATTCCATACCATACTGTCAGATCTAGAAATAACCACAGTCAAACGCTGTGTTTGGATATGACATCAAAGGAGGAACAGTCAGTTTGTGGCCACAGGGAAGCAGGTGGGAAAACTGTAGCGTAAGCCCTGTAATAATAGGCTTAACATAGTTTTACAATAACCCTATTACAAGAAAAATCATCTCCAGAAACAAGGAAAAACCTAATCCCACTTATTTGTATTATATACCTCGCCACGGCAGCCCTTGGATTAATAAAAACTGTTTTTCATCTCCTGGTCTGCAAACAGTTGTCTACTTCGCCACTATACTATTTTATTTATTTTATTTATTTTATCGAATTTATATACCGTCCTACTCCGGAAGGACTCAGGGCGGTGAAGTGAAGAAGACGATTTAAGCTCACATGCCCCTTCCCCAACTGGGAATAGACTCTACTTTAGATACTCACAGCTTGCTATGTCTTTTGCAGTATCAAATTGTTAAACATTTAAGTTAGTTTCAAATAAGTTACTTCCAAACCTTTATTTTAAGTCGAACTATTCAAACTAACTATAACAACAACAACAACAATAATAATAATGTTATTTATACCCTGCCCTTCTCCTGAAGGACTCAGGGAAGCTAACAGGCCAAATGAGAGCACAACACAGCAAAGAACAATAAAACCAAATTAAGAACATTAACTGAGGCCAGATTAAGAAGATGGGAAAGAACAATAAAATGACATCCATCTAAACCATAAAATTAATTTAAAATATTGAAAACCAGTTTCAATCCCGAATTAAAACAAGAGGGATGGGACAAAGCTAGGCCAAGCCAGCCTGTTGGAATAAATAGGTCTTCAGGGCACGGCGGAAGGTCCGAAGGTCAGGAATAGTCCGTCTTGCAGGGGGGAGATCATTCCAGAGGGTGGGCACCACCACAGAGAAGGCTGTGGCACCCTGAGAAGGCCATCTCTGTGGGAGCGTGTGGGTCGGTGGGAGGTATCCGTTGGTAGAATGTGGTCCTGCAAATAACTAGGCCCTAGTTATTTTACACAAGCATGTATGAGAAAAGCAAGTATAAGCAAGAACATACTATATAAACATATAAACAGGTATAAACATATGCATGATAAATGAGTACGAACAAATGAGAACAGTAGGACAGGAACAGTAGGCACGCTGGTGCACTTATGCACGCCCCTTTACAGATCTTTTAGGTAAGGAGTGAGGTCCATGGTGGACAATTTAAGGTTGAAGATTTGAGGGTTTGAGGATGTAACAACCGCGTCAGGTAACGAGTTCCAGGCATTGACCACTCTGTTACTAAAGTCATATTTTCTGCAACCGAGGCGAGCGGTTCACTTTGAGTTCGTATCTGTTGTTAGCCCATGTATTATTGAGGTTGAAACTGAAGTAATCATTGATAGGTAGGACATTGTAGCAGGCAATTTTGTGAACTAAGCTTAGGTCCGATCGTAGGCGGCGTAGCTCTTAAGTTGTCTAGGTCCAGAATTTCAAGCCTGGTGGCATAAGGTATTCTATTGCGGGCTGAGGAATGGAGTGCTCTTCTGGTAGAATACCTCTGGACTCAATTGTATTAATGTCTGTTATACAATGTGGATTCCAGGCAGATGAGCTGTATTCTAGGAGTGGCCTAGTGAAGATTTTATATGCCCTGGTTTGCAGTTCAATATTTCCGGAAAAGAAACTTCACAAAATTAGGTTAGCAACTCTTAACCTCATGCTGGACTATGCTTCCAGCATTCTTACATTAACAGTGTTTGAGCTGTGGTTTGATGGATGTAGACAGGGCACATTGTGAAAGGGTGTACTGCAAAAGTGGGGAAGTGGAGCTGGGAGCAGTTTAGCAACTGGTGGAAAGCCCTACATTCTCCATCTTTGTAATACAGGTAGTCCTTGACATCTCCCACCCTCTGGAATGACCTCCCCCCAGAGATTAGAACAATTACGGACCTCCGTGCCTTCCGTCGGGTCTTAAAGACCCACTTTTTTACCCTGGCCGGTTTGGCCTGACTCGCTCTTCTCCCCTCGAACGATTGCTTTTAAACTTTTAATCATTTTTCGATTTTAAATTGGTTTTAGATTTGAGTCCAAAACAGCCCGATATAATTGTTTTAGATGTTTTAATGTGTTGTTCGTTTGTTGTATTTGTTGCGTGTAAATGTTTTTATATGGCTATACACCGCCCTGAGTCCCTTCGGGGAGAAGGGTGGTATAAAAATTTAATAAAATAAATAATAAAATAAATAAATAAATTTGTTTACAAGATGAAAAGGGTTAAACTGAGAAAAGAGAAAAGTAAAATTATTCTTCGCAGCCAGAACTACATTTATTGAATGATGTTTAGATTATTATTTCTGAGGCTAAATGCCTGAGCACAGGGCATATAAAATCTTCACCAGGCCACTCCTAGAATACAGCTCATTTGCTTTTTGCAGTCCACTAGCCTACGGCGAAGGTAAAGCCGTGTCCCTTTTGAGTTGTGCTTAAGTCCTAGTGATTCCAGGAGCACATCTATAGTTTTCTTAGTTTGGAAGTAGCTTGCTGTCTTCTTCCAGGATGTTTCATCCATTTCCCATTCTAGTTCACAATCCTGGAATTTTGTAGTGGTCTCCTATCCAAATATAATATTGCTCAGTTTGTTTGTTTTTTAAATCGCCCACGCCAACCCGGTGCTGCCACTGAAAAATCAATGGACATTAGCTGAGTCTAGAGTTTATACTGACTGCATTTTGGCTTTCTGATGCACTCACGTCCAAATCTAGGTAAAAATCAACACATCTACATATACAAAACACCAACTTTCTTCCCTCTATCCAGGAAATTATGTATCTCTCCTTCATGGCAGTAAATCAGTGGGGAGGCAAAAAGTAAACACAAGATCATGATTAGAAACCCTGTATAATCGAGTTCAAAGTGTATTTTTCGAGCAACTTTTTATTTCATTGGAAAAAGTTGGAGTGAAAGAGCACCATTTTGAAACAATTCTGTGTTCTTATTTCTGTTTTTTAAACTATTATTATTCCATTCTTTTAGAAACCAAAATCATCATAAGATAATTTACAATCAAGTATACTAAAAACAGCTTGCATGTACATACAAATAAAATACATAAAGTCTTGAACTAAAGCAGCAGTGTAAAACATATAGCTCAGTTGACCAGTCCGAGTAAAATGCACTGAACAATTAAACGGGTTGAAAACAAGACAGGAACCAGATGTTCATTCCTTTAGAAGGAGGGAGGTGTCCATAAAAATGGAGGTCACCACTGAAAAAGTTCACCACCACATGTCTTCTAATCTGACACATGGCATATATATACAGAAATTCAGATCAATAAATAAGATACCAAAAAATTCAGTGTCTAAATTACCTCTTCAGAATCTCCTGGGTATGTGCTTAGTTATTGCAGAGATGTGATTGCATCCAGAGCTTTTCAAATTGAAGGGAGTTTGTAGTTTTTAAAGGAAGTGCAACATGGTTTGAAAAATATGTTGCATCCCATGCTGTTGCCCTGATTTTGACCCTGGTCAAATAAACGTTGCAGTGGTAGCTGCAACATTCATAGAGGAAGAGAATTTACACATTATTTACATTTGACTCCCAGACTGAGGGAGGAAATCTTATAAAGCAGAAAGCTGGAAGGGATCTGGCAAACTTTATGCCTGTTTATACCACCGGATGAATGAATCCCGTTACTGTAAGAATGGAAGCAGAGTTCCTCTGAATTGGGAGAAATGCTCCAAGCAGGTTGGCCCCTAAATTACTTCTGATCTGGCCTCACTAACAACCTGCCATGCCAACATTTATCAGGTAATCCATTTCATGTGTCAGGAAACGTGTAACTTAAAGTACAAGAGTGGGCCCATAGCCAAATGTCAATCTCTAGAGTTCCATTTCCAAGAAGAATTTGAGATTCAGAGGCAGAGACAACACGTAAGATGAGTAAAAGTGGCTCATTTCATTTTCTGGATATTCTTACCTTTTTGGAGGGGTTAATTTTTTTGAAAAAAAATATTAGCTTCCATATCTTTTTCAAATAATTCAAAGTGATGAACATACATAAAACCCCTTCCTCTTACTCTTTTTGTCCACAACAAACCTCTGAGGTGAATTCTGCTGAGAGAGAGTCAGTGGCCCAGAGTCACTCAACTGGCTTTCATGCCTAACATAGGATGGTTTCTACCCCAGCACCTTCACCCTTCCACCAAACTGGCTCTTCTCCCCCCTGCCCCAATATCTTCTCATGTTTGCTCATATATCTCAACGCCAGGAAAAGCAACTGCATGACAAGCTGCTTTCCTTGCCCTATAGTCTTGTTAGGTTCCAGAACTTTTAAAGACAGGGAAAAGACGAATCCCCCTGGATTCTTTGCTGACTATCCACTGTGCCTTGCAGATGAGCTGACCTGCAGCGCCAAGCTAACAGTGTGGCCTTCGCGCCAGCCCCTCTTCACCCGCAAATTGGAATCCGTGGCTGTGGTGGAGGGACGAACAGCGCGGCTCGACTGCAAGATCAGTGGGGAACCCCCACCGACCATCGTTTGGACCCACTTTGGTAATTCTCCCCACCCTGCCGTTCAGAGACACCAGATTAGAGGATGTTCTAAGATCCGGCAATATGGCTAGGGAAGGAGGGTCAATATACATGGGTTGTTGCCCGTTTACTTGGGCCAGGCTTGGTGGTAAAGAGCCAGCAGCCCTCAGGGTCTGAATCTTATCATTCTCTTTCAAAAGACTGTGGGAACATCCGTAGAAGAGCCAGACTTGCAATACGCTGCCACATCAGAAATCAATATTTGGTCTCCTAGTGATCAAATGTATCTGTTAAGAACCAGCAAGGGAAAAAAATCACCCTGGCTTCAGTAAACAGACTTCATTGAGTCTGAATCCCACCAGAATCTACTCGGGTCAAAAGTCCCCATACCACCCATATCACTGCAGCCTTCCTTTCACTGTTAATCTGTCTCTTTGCAGTGACCTTTCAGCATAGCCATTTCTCAGCAGAGCTTGACCTCTATTCTGGGGTGGTAAGTCACCTGTTAATCTTCCAGTTGGTAATGAGAGCGTGTTCACTCACTGACTGTGACCGTAGTCGCAGGAAAAATATGGCTGCTGCCATGCCATGAAGTTTAATATACCTGTCTATCTCTCAAGGTTGTGCAAAGAGAACACGAAGATTCTTCTCGATGTATTCTGCCAGTGGTCTTAATTATGGTCTCAGACCTTGAGGGCTATATTTTATTATCTCCTAGCCCTGAATGCTAGGTTTTCACTTTCATATAAATTGGTACCCATCTGTGTCTTCTCCTCCCTTTTGGGTCAGACTCTGACTGTGATGTGTCTGATGTAGGCCAGCCTGTGCAAGAGGGGGAAACCATGCGTATACAGCAAGATGGAGGACTCCACTCTCTGGTCATCCTTCATGTGAGCTCCGAGGATGAGGGTCAGTACGGGGTGAGTGCCAGCAACAAGCACGGCCGAGCTGAGTGCACCGCAGAGCTGTATGTGGAGGAGCCGCGGCCAGCAGCTAGCTCCCAGATGTGAGTGGGAGGAAGAGGAGGAAGAGGAGGAGGGGGAGGGACAGGGCTGAGGGGGGATTGGGTATGGAAACATCCAATGGAGATGTAGAAAAATCCTAGAGACTTGTGTGCAATTGAATATGCTGTATAGCCGTGGCATGGCCAGGAAGTCAACTAAGCATCCTTTGTTATGGCAATGCCTTTATGATCTCGTTCACATAATCCCTAGTCATGGAGCTCTAACTTTCTTTGGTTATTTTAAATCCTCCTAGGTAAAAGTTGAGTGTACTTTCTTTTTGTTTCTATTTTGACCCAGTGGTATCTTTTCTTCATCTCTGCCTTACTTAGCCAATGAACTGCTGGGATGTTCATGCATTAAAATAGGCTGCCGTATTGACAGATATAAAACCAGCAATGGACTTTCCCCCTTTCTTCTTGCCGGGTTAGAGAATGAATAACAACTCTGTTTGGAAACAGAGTCCTTAAAGGGGAATTATTCTATATTCATGGGAACCAGATTTGGCTACTGTTCTTATTAACACAGTCTCATGTACAATGTACATGTACAATTCTGAAAGATGGGCTTTTACGTGGCCTGTCTACTTGCCTAAAAATACTGTGTGTAGCTTTTAAATGCACACATAAACCCCAAGACAGATGGACAGAAGTTGCTTGTGGGTTTTACAAGCGTTCTTGGAAGATTCCCTTCCTGTTTTCCAGTTCCAGATTTTATAGATGCTTCAGAGCACAGAACTTCTGATGCATCAGCAAACTAAAATTAGCTTGCTTGAGACCGAGGACGTTATCAAGACAAAATAGAGACATTTTCTAATAAGGCCAATTGAACCAATTACATGTAATATAAAAAGAGCCTCGAAGAGTGAATCAGTTGTCTCCAAGAATATCCTTACCTCTACCAAAGAGAGGATTTCAAAGTACTCTGGATAATGGAAAGTATTAGTCAGACAACCAAAAAGGTAATCTGGTTGCGCAATCCCCTTATCTCGTATTAAAAAATGAATGTCTTTGATTGACAAGTGTTCCCCTTTCCAATGTGGACAACAATCTGAAATTGTTTTGGTGTCAGAATCTATATACGGTGACATATTACTGAATGCGACTGAAGACTGTCCTATCACTTTGGAAATCAGCCGCAGTAGCGATATGTTAGCTATTGCTCTGGGCCAATATGGAGATACCATCTACTTTTTCCTATCTTAGAATACTATACTTTCCTCTGGTTTTTTGGGAGTTGCTTGAGAGGAAAATCAGCACTAAGTTTACCTATTTGGTTTTTCTTTTCTTTTTCTTTTATTTAACTTCTTTGGTTTTTTGTAACAAAACAATAATTAATTGCACAAAAAGACCTTAAAAAAATTTAAAGATATATACTGAGAAGGAAAAAGTCTATCTTGTAATTTGTATTTATCAATAGTCATTGGTTTACCAGTGTATTCACTAATAATATAAACCAGGGTCCCCAACCCCTGGCCCGTGGACCAACACCGGTCTGTAGACAGGCATCGATCAGCAACTGAACTGCACAAACAAGCCAAGCCCGATTTACAAGATGCAGACAGCATGCCAAATCACACCGCCTCCACTCCACGGAAAAGCCTTTTCCCAAGGAACCAGTCCCTGTTGCCCAAAAGGTTGGAGGGCACTGATATAAACCATTCAAGATATTATTGTAAGATATACAAAATTTCTGCCATAGTATTTCATGTTGCTACATCCTTTGATTGGTAGAAGTTGTTGTTGTTTCCAAAACTGATAGATGACACGGTTCCTACAACCATTCCTTGACATCTAGAATAATACCACTTCTCCAATTTCTTAATATAATGATTTTTGCCATTGCCCCCTTCTCATGTTCAATATAGCCACAGTTTTTGATAGTCAAATTGCACAGCTGTGGTACAGAATTCGACATTATATTAACATCTTTAACACTTAAAGATTTTCCTATAAATTTCCTATTGGACATTAATACATAATCCCAAATCTGGTTGATTTTTCTTGCAATTCTGGATATCTATACCTATACATTGCCAAATAAATCAGTTGTGAATTCATGTTCCCTATCCCATCCCCACATAGCCAAATAGGATAAAATGTATTTGTTTATAAATCATATTTATAGAGCTACCCAATTTACAGTGATACTGGACAGCATACAAGTTAAAAACGTACAATATAACAAAACAAATAAAAGGTGATAACCAGGAAACCAACATATCCAACAGAACACATAATGACACTCGAGGGATACATCCTGCCTCTAACCCAGAGGTTGGGAGAAAAGCCAGGCCTTTATGCTCCAGGATATTTTCCATGCAATACTACAATAGCTCACATTTACTTGCCTCTTATTCAGTCCCTTTGAGATTGCTTGAGTTTCCATTAACCATGAAAAATCTTTCAATATTTTTTCTCTTCATACTTTTTCTCCTTGGGGAATGTTTGCAAGAGATTCCCCTGTGCTTCCCCTCCTTTTTGTTGACATGATGTATTTTAGGAATAAAATATTTTGCATTTCCCATATTTGTCCCACTGAGGCATCGTTGTGGCTTGTCCATAGGAGGTGACTTTGTCTTTGCTCAAAGAGGAAAGGGAACATCACACCTTTACGTGAAGCCACAGAGTTGGAAATGACCCCAAGGATCAATTTGTCCAACCCTCTACAGTGTGCAAGGGACTATTCAATCCATCCATAAGAGGGGGCTATCCAGTCTCTTCTTAAAAGCCTTTCAGAGTGGAGAACCATTTCCTCCAGAAGTAGACTGTACCATTGCTGTAGAGATCTTACCATTGAAATGTTTTTATTTGAATTTAAGTGACAGATAAATAAGATACATATGCAAGCATAGTTAGATCGGTTGATGCATTTGAGGGATTTCCCTTCTTCCTTTCTCTTGCAGTTCCAAGCTAGAGAAGATGCCATCCATTCCTGAAGAACCAGAACAAGGGGAGAGTGAGGTTGAACGCTTTACCATGCCGGACTTCTTGCGACCACTGCATGATCTGGATGTGGTGGAAGCCAAAGAAGCTATGCTAGAGTGTCAAGTGGCCGGTCTACCTTATCCAACCATTACCTGGTTCCACAACGGGCGGCGCATTGAGAGCTCCGAGGACCGTCGAATGACACAGTGTATGTTCCATCCTGAAGGTTTCTTGCACACATGGGAATTCCCGTATGAAATGGGGTCAGTTCAAAATTTTGGGGAGGCCCTTGGGCAAGTAACCTCCCCAGGGCCCTGCTATCTTTGTTAGCAGCAGCCATCAGATTTTCTGTCTACTTCCAGCCCTGAGCTCTACTGTCTGCTTGCTCCATTGACAGCTGGTTGGGCATGAATTAACAAGCAATAGCAACAGCATTTATGTTTATATAGAAGCTGCTTCTTTCTTCATACCTCCATTTTTCCAGTGTATTCTGGACGGAGTGAACAGATATATCCATCTGCCATTTCATACGTTAACTTTTTTTCCTTTAAATTTCTAACCTCTCCCTTTTTCAAGGATCTCATCAGCTCTATCCAATTATGACTTTCTCAGTCTTCTTCTTCCTCTTGACCCATTCACTCGTCATTCATAAATGCCTCTGCTCTTCGTTCATTCTATCTCACACCAAGTATAGTCACTCAGTTTGGAATGGGACAATTCACTGTGACCAACTCCCCAATGCCAGTTCGCCACGGCCAACTCAGCCGAGTAACCTCGGTGCAAGGCAACTCTCCACAAACGCACTGTGAGACAATTCAACTTCAATTTAATTATTTTAAATGATTTTAAAATAATTTTAATTTTTGTCATGTTAGTATTTAAATTTTATCACTCTTTTTGCATCCTTTCTTTAATGAGTCTATTCCACCATTTCTTTGATATTAGTGTAAATCTTGTCCCATAGTGAGTTATCCCCTGGTAAGTTGGCTGCAATGACTTGGCCGGTGCAAGTTGTCATAGACCCCCTCAATTGTATTTCCATACTCACTGGATTTCTTGACTCTGTGTCCTTCTTCTACCACACACGCATGTCTTCAGTACCCATTCCTACTGCATTTAATTTATATTTATGTTTTTCTACTCCCTTCCTTAAAATGGGCAGAAGCAAGTTCTTAGAAATAGCCATTTTTGCTTCTTTCAAAATAATGCAACCTTGGGGCTGGTTAGCACATTGAAGCCCCCCTCCCCCTTTTTAATCTTAATTATTCTATTCTTGTTTTAACTGCCTCCTATTGAAATATAATATAGTATGTGGTTTTTATGATTTTAAATTATACACTGTATTGTGTCAATGAGGTGGGCGATGGTCTACATTTGATATTAATATAAATAACTTCATTTCTTCCAACAGACTGCATATTCCTACCTTTGAACCAACATTTGCAAGTCATAAAATTTTATCTAATTTTCCCATTTTTAATAAATATTCTATTTAGTTACACAAAGTCATCTGCTTGCTTAATAGATTGTCATTGATCTATAACATGCAAATTATTTCCACTTTCCTGTCAACATGGTTTCCTTGTTATTTGATATATTAATTTTCTGATTTATATTTTCTGCTGCATCATACAATCTACCTTCCATTCGCCTCAATTCATTTGAGTTCCCAGTCAAACATATTTTATCATCAGAATACAAAAATACATATAGCTTCATATCCCCATCTCTAATGACTTCCTAAATATTTTTAAATAATCATTCAGAAATCCATTAAGTGACCAAAGGGTGTCAAACATATATGTCTTACTCCCTGCTCAGTATTGAACTATTCACCAAATATTCTAATTATGTGCTATATATCTGGCACACTACTCATCCTCTTCACAACCTGTTTTCCTTCTGGGAGGAGGCTTCGTGGGATTCGGGATTTTAAATTGTCAGTTTGGTGGTCCCCAAGTTCAAAAAGGTTGGCGACCACTGCCTCAGTGGGTCGTATAAACCGCTATTCTGAATAATGCTATTTATAGGGGATGGGGGGCGCTGGGGATGAGTTTGTAGCACCAAGGGGGCGGTGGACTGAAAAAGTTTAGGAACCACTGGCATAGGGTTTTGTGACGTCTTTTAAAGTTAGCAACGTAACTAGTTTTGTTTTTTCACCAGAGAGATTTTTGGGGGGAGATTAGAGTTTCCTTAGTATCTTGAGTAATTTGTTTTTCCTGGCTATGGGTGTTACTATTGGTACATATAATTTGATGACTCTTTGGACTTCAAGTAAAAAAGTTTTATAATTGTCTTCAGCAGTGTTGCAGCCAGTGAATAGAACATGCCAATCAAGATACGAGAGATCAGCAGTTATGAGATCATAATTGGCTTTTTTTGAAGTTATATTTTGGAGTACTATCGTTATGATCTTCTTTGACTGCGACATAAATTGAAATAAAAGTCAATCATGCTGTGGTCACTGTTAGAAAAAGTTTATTTTGTTCGTAGTCCATAAATTGTGTTGTTACTGTTGCAGAAGATGAGATCAAGGCAGTTGTTTAATCTAGTATTGTTTGTTACTAGTT
>JANHFO010000001.1:628735-653130 GCA_032468095.1 Pareas carinatus
TAATCTCCTTAAGCACTTACCGGCAAGGTGTGCTGAAGTAGACACTGGTCGGGTTGTAGCCCTGCCCAGAATTCAGCAAAAGCCGACCCACTTCGGAGGGCAGTGGCGCTATGTACCAGCACTATGTTGGGATGGCGCTGCGATGCCTGAAGCTTCTTTACCAGAGGCCCTGGATAGCTCTGGTCGAGGAAGAGCAGGACCCGGCGGGCATTGCAACTTTCCAAGTCCGTCAAGAGCTCTGAGATAGCGTACCGCTCCTTAGGATCAGCCTGTTTTGGGGGGGGGAGAGAAAGGAAGGGCAGCTCATGAGCACCTACTCCTCTGTCCCAGCTCCTCCACCTGAACCCCACCGTTCACAGAGATCAAGGGAATTCTCCCACCCTGAAGTTAAAAGAAGTCGGATTAAGTTGGAAAGAGCAAGCCAGGGCCGGCTCCCTCTGCAGAAGCTGCTGTTGCCTTTCTCCCTGCAGGCAAGGATGAAAGAGCTGGATGGGCCTTTGAAGGGGACAGATGAGAAGAGAGGGCTGGGAGACGACCTCTAGGTCTTGTCGGCTTCTCTTCTCCCTCCTGTTGGGCTGCCCAAAACACGTTGGGACAGGCGAGGATGATCCCGTCCACCTGCCACATGCCCGACTCGCTTCACTATCCATTTCCAGTCAACGAATCCCTCGCCACATGCAAACAGCCAGATGGAGACCTGTCTAAGGACTTACCTGTATAAGCTCATGATAACAGAGGAGCTAGGCTCAGCTGCGAGAAGCATTTCTCAAAAGAACTAGGTGGTAGGGTAAGCCATTTCCAGCTGCTTTACAGCCTCAGGACAGCCGTTCCTTGTTTTCAATAGGGATCACACCCCACTAATCAATCCCCACCGGACCCTACTCACGATCCCATTATGGTTAGCATCCCACAAGAACATGGTGCCATCACTGGAAGCTGGACTGTTGAGGTAGAGCACCAGAGTGTCCGCACAGTGCAGGCTACGGCAGATAAGCGCCAAGTGGGACCGGATCGCCAACTTCTCTGTGGCTGGTTGCACGCTGCCCATCTCCACTGCAGAAAGAAGGTGGGGAAAGGCCATCTGACATTAGATGGTTCTGTAATACAGAGGTCTCCAACCTTGGTCCCTCTAAGGCTTGTGGACTTCAACTTCCAGAATTCCTCAGCCAGTCATGCTGGCTGGGGAATTCTGGGAGTTGAAGTCCACAAGCCTTAAAGGGACCAAGGTTGGAGACCTCTGCTTTAATAGGTGTCTTCCCATCCAATCCTTACCACTATCTATTTTATTTATGATTCTAATTTCCAAGGGTCATTCATGCGTCCTTTGTGGAAAAAGTCTTATTCATCCAATAGATTACCTTCTCAAAGTCATGTCATCTGGTCATAATTTTTCCTGGAGCTGATTGTGGGTTGATTTTTTGTGCTACAGGTAACATATCTTTCCGTGGCCATGGTGAAGTGGGATTGGGAAATGCAAGAATTGATTTGGAATCCTGATGGTAGTTAGTGGGAAGTTGTATCTCCATGTGAGTGAGTGAGTGAGTGCCTACAGGTAGTCCTTGACGTACGTACAACCACAATTGACCCCACAAATTTCTGTTGCTAAGCAAAACATTTGCTAAGTGAATTTTGCCTCATTTTATGACTTTTCTCGCCACAGTTGTTAAATGAATCACTGCAGTTATTAAGTTAGTAACACGGCTGTTAAGTGAATCTGGCTATGACTCCAGGACACTGCAACCATCATAAATATCAGTCAGTTGCCAAGCATTCAAATTCTGAACGAACTGTTGTAACCCAAGGACTACCTGTATGACTTTGTAAACAGATTGAAAACTGTGAGTGGCACCATAGACTAACACCCACAGTTACGAACACAATGGACTTCCAGTGCCCCAACTATGCTAAATCACTTGATGTTTTCAGACTGAGATCTCCGCGTCCACAGACAAACTGCACAACGGAGTGTCTTCTTCGAATCCAAAGGATTATATATATGTATGGCGGGAAGTAGAGTAGGAGGAGAAAGAGAAAGGAGATACAACGGCTGTTGAAATACAGGGGATTCCCCATCTCAGAACACACCACAAACACCATTAACAGGGAGAAGCTCTCCTTTTGTCTACCCCACTCTCCTCCACAGAACGACAAGGGACTTTCTCACCCACTTCTAGCTCGCTTGTTTTAGTACCTGAAACCTGTCCCTCGTTGGCAAAGAAAGCCTTGATATGCTCTTGGCGGAAACCATTTCGTCGAAGCATCTGGTAGAAGAGCAACATGTTTTGGGCATGGTGGGGATAGGTGACCTGCTCCTGCCAGCCACCTGCAAGAGAATGGCTGTCAACAGGAGGCAAAACAGTACAAAAAAGCATCTATAGTCCCTGCCTGCAGTCGTCCTTCCACAAAAGATCTGTTGCGGTGCTCAATAGGTTCAAACTCCTTCCTCCACACCCCTTTCACTACCAATTCCAAACGGGGATGAGCACCTCTTAGTAGCCCCCCAGCTCCCCCGGGGCACCACTCCACACCTGCAATCAGTACTGCATGATCGCACGTCTGATACATGCGACACATCTTGTACATCGGAGCCTGCTGGCGATGACACCGCCGTGTGTTCTTGTTGAGCTCGCAGTAGGCTGCTGTGGAACTAGAGCCGACAAGAGGCAGCGGCTGCGGGCATGGGCTGAACCCATGGAGGTCTGTGAAGGGAAAGAAATAGCAGCGTCTTTGAAACCGATCTAAGGAAACCTTCCGTGAGGCGAGGACATAGGCAGCTTAACAAGGCTTGGTTTAAGAAAATGAGAACCAGCTGCCTCAAAACTCATCCTAAAATTTAGCAGCGTTGTCTATTTACATTTTGCCTCCCCACGTTTCAAACTATTACCTTTTCAATTTAGCCTACATCAGACATTCCTTCAGGCAGCCATCTTGTATGATGGCGCTTTGGAGGAAAGCTGTAGCAGAATCATGCTTAGATTAACAAAGAAAATCATTTGTTGTAGAATAAAGGAGAAAGTCTTTCCAGCCTAGTTGCCCTGTAACGCTCTCTCCAGACCCGGTGCAGATACCCACCTAGGCAGTGTAATTTTTGCAGGTGTTTCAGATCCTGTGCCACCACTATCAGGGGCAGAAAATGTATCCCGCAGAACCCTAGTGGTGGTTCTTCGTGGCGAATGTGTCCTGCTGACCGCTGGCTCCGCCCCTTGCCACGCCCTGGTCTGCGCTTTAGCTGGTTCTCACAGTGATTTCTCTGTACAGGAGTCAAACATTCGTAGCTCCCTGCACGGAAGAAAATAACCCCTTTTGATATAAAGCACTCAGAGGAAGCACACAGGTAAGATTTTCTGCAAAGGTCTGTTTACTTTAGTGGCATAAGTGCCCTGGTTGTCAGTGGGTTTCCAAATTCAGTTCAAAGTGTTGGTTTTAACCTACAAGGCCCAGAATGGTTTGACCTCTATATCACTTCTAGCCTGCCTCTTCTTCCAGTTACGCTGAAAGGCTGGGAAAGATGGGCAGCAAAGGAGAAGGGAACGGCAGAGAATCAGATGGCTGGATGGTGTCACCGATGCAGCAGGCATGAGCTTGAGCAGACTGCGGGAGGCTGTGAGAGACAACTGAACAACAATACGTATTCTTCCTGAGAGATAGACGTGAAGGGAGTTTCTGGAGTGGGGCAGTGTACAAGTAGTGTATAAATATATATAATAAATATCATAGCATTATCGGCTACAAGTACTGGAAGAACATTTTGAGACTGATGTCAACTCATGCCAAGCAACCTCTGCTCTTTTCTCTAGAAACATTAAATGAGCAAAAGTGAAATCACAATTGAATTTGCTCCTTTTGTTCCTCAGTTGCATCCGAGCAAAGTTAACAGAGCTATCCTAGGCACATTTCTTTTTGGATCTATCTGTATCGCAGTATAATTTGAGTTGCTCATACTACTAGGCCAGCCATCGCTACTGTGTAAGTGAAATATAGAAATCAACGGATAAAAATAAGCAGATTCTTCCTTGGATCAAAACAGCTCTGGTTAAACAACAATAAAGGAATTTTAACCATTGCCCCCATCACATTATAAACACAGGCTGTTATTATTGAAACAATGAATGAGGTGAACGGTACATATTTTATCTGGATTGTCTGTCTCATAGTATCTTGCATCTTAGTGTTACTGAAGATAATCTCCTGAATCTGACAGGAGATTCCCCTGAATTCTAGCTGGATTAGGACTTTCCTGCCAATTAGGAAGAGCAATCCATCATCATAATGACTTCTTTTACAATCTTTTACAATTCTTGGAGGGAATAAAGTTTGGCTATGCTGATCTGTCTGTTATCATCCCTCTCTCTCTCCCCCCCTATCCTCAGTTATATATTCTATTTTTTGGATCAGTGTTGATTCCCAGCAACTACCTACACTAGTCTCTGCAGTGTTCTTGGCATGATCTTCAGAAGTGGTTTGCCATTTGAGCTCCTTCCTAGGGCTGAAAGAAAATCCAGTTAGCTTCATGCTTAGCATGGGACTAGAACTCACTATCTCCCGCTTTCTAGCCTGGTGCCTACTATGCTACCTACCACTATACTGAACTGGCTGTCCTTTGTTATATTATCCCAATTGTTCTCCCTTAGTGAGAAACAATGTGATTTTGGATAAAGAATGGTCTTTTTTTAAGGATTTGTAACCTTATTCATAATAAATGGCTTGAGGGGGCATCTGCAGCCAAGTAAAATGTTATGAGAGTGGCCACAACTGAGTGAACAAAGCCTGACTACTTTTTTTACATTTGTCACAATGCACTGTAAAAAAAAGTAGGGCTTCAGTTGTATGGCCATGGATGGCATCTTGATTATTATTGCTTTCCCTGCAGATGTCCCAGATGATGATTATGGATCTTTGTTTTAACTGACTTTGAAAGTTATAGATTTATTGTCTTATATGACATAAACACAAAACTGTTAATAAAATTTGAAGATTGGTTACATTGCGTGAAAGTTCCATTTTAAGGGCGGGATTTCAATCATCTTATTGTAAGAGATGTCTAATTCCAATTTGATAATCTTCCTGAAAAAAATATATTTTCCTTTTCAACGGCAAACTCACGTTAAAACTTTCTGTAATCTGAACACTCCTTGAAAACAATTTCAACAAAGTAAACCTTCAGTCCATATGAATGAGTGGCATTTAGATACAGAACCCTGGATACCGACACCCACTAATCCTAAATTATTTGCCAATCTAGGAAAGGAAATTCCTTTATAATCCCAATTAGCAATAATGTCTATGCTAGACCCATGCATACACACAGTAAATCAGCAATTGTCTATGCTAGACCTATACATACATACAAAAAATCAGCAGAGAACATTATTAATCAAATTTAGGGAATAATTAAAAAACAAATTCTTGGAATATTGTGTACAGTGACTGCAACACAAAAAGAGTATTTTACTCCAATTTTGACTGCAAGAAAGAATATATAAAATTATGATCAGTTTCTATATAAGATCAGTTTCTATATAAGGAAAAGCTACAATATGCGGGGCTTTCATCCTTTCAAAAAAGCAATCTGAGGAAGAACCTGGCAGAATGTAAATAATTATTCACAATGTGATTTTGCCACTATTTCATAATGTATTCCATAAGGTTTTCTTGCACTATTCAATTGTAGAGCACACTGCTGCTAGGCAGAAAAATATATGACAGCATAAACTAAGCCAAATTCATGAAGTATAAAACTTACTGGTGACTGCAAGTCATGAGGGTTATATTTTCTCCAGTCTAGGAACATTATGTCAAGAAACACCAACTTTCAAGAGAACGTGACTACTGCATTCACATTCTCTTAGGCGATTTTCAAAGAGGCATCAGAACGAACAGGCTGCTAAACTAAGTAGATCCATTATCTGATCTGGCAAATGGAATCGGTCATATTCTGATCCACTATACACAACCATCTTGCTTCTTGTATTTTTCTAATGCCTCCTAGGAAAGCACCATGAAATATCTAACCACATGGTTCAGTGTGAGCAAGACCATCTGTCGGCAGATAAAAGCAAGCGGTGTATCAACCAGCCAGAAAAAGATAATCTGGGAATAGGTCAAAGAGCTATAGGTCAAAGAGCAATAACCTAGGGGAAAGAAAAGTTGGGCGCAGAGTCTAAACTATACTGTCCTCAAACATGATGGATCTTGAAAGAAATATGTTGTTTTCTAATTTGCTATGTTCCAATGATTATAAACGAGAGTCAGTTTAGTATAGTGGTTACGGTATTAGGCTAGAACTGTGGCCCCCAAACTTTTGGGCAGCAGGTTCCACGGAGAAAGGTTTTTCCACAGAGAGGAGGGGGTGTGGTTTTATGTACTGCCTGCATCAATGGGGCTTGACTTGTTTCTGCTGCCCGGTTGCTGGCATGCTGCAGACCGGTGCCGATTCATGAACTGGGGTTGGGGATCCCTGAGCTAGAGGACTATGAGTTCAAGTCTTGCCTTAGGCACAAAGCCAGCTGGGTGACCTTGGGCCAATCACTCTCAGCCCAAGGAAAAACCCTTCTGAAATCTTGCCAAGAAAGCTGCAGAGACACTAGGAGTCAAGGCCGCCTCCAAGGCACACTCCAAAAAATGTATCATAACAGCCATGCTAATGATAGGTGGGTTCCATTCTGGAAAAGCTTGCAGCTCTAAATGGCAAGGTGCAGAAGGCAATATTTTCACTCCTGGCCTGAAGGTAGAGGGAGTTCTAACTCCTCACCCGCTTGCAAAGGAAACACCCTGGACTCCACAGTGCAGAATAGCAGAAGTTGGAAGGGACCCCAGAGGTCTTCCAGTCGAACCCTCTGCTTAAGCAGAACCCCTACCCTACAGCGGAAGAGCTGCCTGTCTGTGCGCTGCCCTGCCCAATCCTGACCCTCCACCTGTTGCTCAGAAGAGGCTCCGGAGCGCGGAGACCAGCTGCCCAGGGGCTCCCGATTGGCAGAGGGGCAGCGTTGGGAGCCCGCAGCTGACTGCCACAGGGCCCGGGCTCCTCCGTCCGGGAGAGGGGAGGGATAGCTCGGTCGGCCCCCTCCGTCCTTTCCCTTCCACTCACCCAGGTAGAGGCGGTCGCCGCTGCGGCAGCGGCGCGGGCTGACGTTGAAGTCGACGTAGAAGAGCAGGAGCGGGTGGCCGAAGTTGGCGCCGGGGCTGGGGTCCAGGACCAGGATGGCGTCTTGCCCGGCAGGTGCCAAGGCTGCTCGCTGAGGGCCGCCGCCGCCGCCGCCGCTCTGGTTCCGGCCGGGCGCGAGGGGCGCGCTTGGCTTGTCTCCCCAGCCGTCGGGCAGGAGAGCTCGCACTTTCTGGCCCGGCCGGGCGGGCTCGGAGATGTAGACGGCGGGGCCCGGCCCTTGCGAGAGCCGCGCCAGGCGCTGACACTGAGGCCGCGGCAAGAGCCCGCCGCGCTCAGGGCACCGAGTGGCCGCCACGTGCTTGAGCGCCGCCGCCGCCCAGCGCGCAACCCGCGCCTCGGAGAAGCGGCTTTCCGACGGGGCGACAGCGCAGGGCCAGGCCAGGGCGGCGGCAGCCAGGGTCAACAGCAGCGGGGCCATGGGAGCCCTGACGCTGCCCGACGGACCGTGGCTGGCCGGCAGGACCCCGACTCCCCGCCCTGCCCCGGAGAAGGAGGCGAGGCGGACGGGAGCGCCCGGGCGAGGCTCTGGTAGTCGGCGGCTTTTAGGCCGACCCCCTTCGCGAGGAGCTACCCGCCCAGGTCCCTTCGACCGCCTGGACGGCTTCTTCTTGCTCGCCGGAGCTGGAGGCGCGCGTAGTTTTGCTCCTCACGGGGCGAAGGAGGGGACCCAGGACAGCCCGGCCCCTCCACCGAGGGCAGGCGCCGCGGGGCAACGGGGAGAAGGGAGCGAAGGGAGCGGCGGCTTGGCGGAAGACTGAACTCCGGCTCGGGAGAGCCAAAGTGGAATCCTCCCCAGATCAAACGCTAAGGCGGCTTCCAATCATGCGCAGACTGCTCTTCATCACCGCGCTGCCCCCCTGGAGGGCACACAGACGGCTCGACAGACACGGTATTTCGCCGGAAAGGCTTCCAGGCAGCCAAATGTCCGTCTCAGCGCCCGGGTCCTTTCAGGCGTTTGTCAAGAAGTCAGTCTATTGAATTCGAGGCGCTTACTTCCGAGTAGATTGGCCGAGGACGATTACCACCCCCGTGTTCTTGTCAGTTGACGTGTTGACCGCCATTTGCCTCTTAGCGCGCTTTTAATGTTTTCCTTGTAAGCAATCCATTACAGATCGTGGAGATCGTTTTTAGGGACCCATAACTTTAGACCAGAGGTTTTCAACCTTTTTTCAAGCTGCGGACCCCAAAATATGCGGTTGCTACACGGCGGGCCCCATTCCCACAAACTCAACTCATTGCTAATCGACGGTTCATGTCTATTACTTTTTCCGATTTTTTCTTGACCTGTCTGCGGACCCCCTTGGCAACTTGCCACGGACCCCCGCTTGAAGACCCTCTGCTTTATGGGATGGGGAAGCCCCCTTTCCTCCCTTGTACCTTGCCTGCATCCGCGTCAAACGTCTTGGATACCGCCTGGGCTTCTCTGGATCATAAGATGCTACGCTGATCTGTCTCTCAACCCCTTTTTAAAAAGTTTATCTTCGAATTTCAGAAAACTTTTGCCCCGCTGCTTGACGCGTCATGGGTGTCCCCTTCCCTCCTCCCGCCCCGCTATGAGCCAGTCAGGTCTGCCGGAAAACCGAGGAGGGTGTCCGGTGCCTTCGCGGTTCAGCGGCCACATCAACGTAGCCCGTGTTCGGAACACGACTCCTTGCTTCGCTTTGATCGTTTTGTACCCTCTGAGGTTTTGGCGTCGTTTGACGAAGCTGCAACCCGCCGAGAATCCTTGACTGCGGCGGGAAGCGATAACTATCAACACATAGCAAATCAATAAGCGGACCTGGTGGGAAATCCACTCGGGAAGCGAGTGGCGTAAGATTACACCAGCGCTATTAGCGGAAGCCCGAGCCGGTGAGCCGAAATGGTGGGTCTGCTTTCCCGAGGAAACGGGACGCCCCGTCTAGTCATGTTTTCAGTTCCTGTAAGCTACTAAAGGACCCCACGGAGGAACCTGTTAGGAGGACTGCAGCCCGGAACGATTTCTGGTTCCTTTGAGAACAGCAGTTGCGTGGACAACAGTGTCCTTCGTGGGAAGGAGAGGGATGGGTGGGGCGTTCCTGTTGAGGGACCATGCTTTTGCTACAGAAAATTAAATGGCAAGTCGGACAAAGCACCCCAAGTGCCCTCATCAGGGGCCGAAGTGAGGGAGAGGAAGCTATTGTGCCCCCCACCCACAAAGATAACCCTTCTGTGCATTTTCTGCTTCGTCAGCATATTCCGAAGCAGTGGTTAGCGTCTTCTTGCAGTTTCAGCCTATCTGCAGTAGAGGCTTGAACCTAATAAAGCCTTCATTTTCCCGGTGGAGTCTTTCGAGAGGTATTTTACTTAGCAGCAGAGACAATTTTGGAGACATAATCCATGCCACTCTGCTTGGCAGTTTCAAGGAACCACATGGACATGTCCATGCAGCTATTTTGGCAATAGTTCCAAACTGGTTTGCCATGGCTGACTTCCACAGTTGGCCTGACTTCCCAATCAAGCCAATAGTTGTGGTCTCTCCTAGTGGTCTCTCATTCAAGTATTAAACAAATCAAGTTTTATAAGATCCATTGAGACAGGCTGGGTGTTTGTTCCTTTTTTGCTTGCCACTAATGTTGGGTCTGAAATGTTTGAAATGCCCACTGCATATACAATTGATTGGTGTGGTTGGTATGATTAGGGACAGAGTCAAATATTAGCTGTCAATAATCACAAACATAATACATTTAGGAGATGGGGCGTGTGTGTGTGTGTGTGTGTGTGTGTGTGTGTGTGTGTGTGTGTGTGTGTGTGTGTGTGTGTAACAGCCGGAATAAGCAGACATAATGAAGTGGTGGGCAAAAACTTTTAATGGGCTAAAAAGGAACAAAAGGACTGGTTGGATGCAGCCGCTTTGCCTACTGAAATCTTAAATTAGGGTAGATTGAGTGAAGGCAAAAAAGAGAAAAGAGAAGAGGAAAACAAAGTAAAAAAAATCCCTTTGGGTGAGTTATTCCTTTCAGATGACAGCTCCAGCGCAGAAAATCAGATGGGTGGGGGCTGCACTGCAGTACTCGCACCAGCATCCCCGGTTGGCCCATTGATGTGCTCGTTCCTCATTGCTGCCATGGAAATAGTGCATCGCCCAGCCGGTCAGCAAGGCAGCAGGGTGGGACGATGCCCGAGGGGGCCTTTGGAAATAGGGGCAGACAGCATTCAGCCTGTGCAGCAGCTCTGACATGAGGGTGGTGGGAGATTTCTTCAAAGGGCAATCAAAAGTCTGGCTAGCATTTCCTTACCAGGTCCCAGACTGAGGGAGATGGAAATGAAAGCCCCCCCAGTGCCTCTGAGGCTGGTTTCAAAGTGTCTTAAACCACTGCTGTGAACAGTCAGGCTCTTAAGAAATTATTTTGTCCTTTCACATCTAAAAGATCACAATGGGTCTCCTTCACCTCCTTTAATGATTAACATCCTTGGTGCTCCAACGCAGATTAAGGAACGGCCCACCAAAAATTGTCTTCAGGTTTTGCAGTGGAAGTGTTCTCTTATGTCAGTAGCCGGGGTTTATTTGTATTCTTATTATCTTTCATTGTCACCTTGGCATAAGGTGGCTCCAGACTTGGCCTCATCTTGGCCTAAGAAATATTGTCTTTAAAAAGCCTATGCTGCAAAAAAAGTAGTTTTCCAGAATGTTCCCGTTTGTGGTACCCATTATTAAAATAGCCTTCGCTTCTTAGGTGAACTTCAGTTGCTGGCATTTGTGTATGTTCAGCTACAATCTTTGCTTTAAAATCCACAACAGTGTAGTGCATTATGTGCATGGCACCATTATCTGAGCAAGTCCCATGATTAGGTAAGTACAAAATTTCCATATACTGAAGCAGATAAAAAGAAAAAAGCTTCTCTCTGTGGCTACTGAGATTAGAATTGGGAACTTTTAATTACAGAGCTAGTTTGCTCGTCTCCAACCTCACAGCTCAAATATGTAGACTTCATTTCCAACAATTTTCAGCAATGGTCATGCTGGTTAGGGAATTCTGGGAGTTCATCAGCACGTCTGGAGGATGTCAAAAGGAGGCTAAAACTATTTGTACAGATGATCACTGAAACAATTCTGTGGAACTTCTGGGTGCATTTTCTCAAACAGTGATCAAGAAAAAAAAATCACCTTCCCTCCATCCCTCAAAGTGATCATTCTTAGTACATTTCAAATGTATGGTTATTTATGATCATCTCATTCTTGCCTCAAGTAGTCAGTCTCTAATAAAGTCACCCATATGCAGCATTTGGAGTGAATTTGGGGGTCTTTTATCCACCAATACCTTTTGCACCCCAATCAGTTAAGTTGGCTTATTTTGACTGTCTCGCGCTTTTCCTACCAAATGGACTAGAGTTAGGAATTGACAATAACCTCTGAAAATTAATTGCTGTAATCACAATTGCATATTAATATCGGATTATCACCACGACAAGCACCAACTTTATGACGAGATTTTAACATTAATGGTGAGCAGGCAAATGGAACAAGAACCCAAAGTAGTCATACAATCAAACTGTAACACACTAACAGATAAATGCAGGATTAGTTCCTATTCCATTTTTGAAATATCCAATTTAGTATGAGCCTGACATTCAAAATGTGGTTTCTGACATTACTAGTAAAAATATGAAAGAACAAAAGGCTTGTGGGGTGTCAAAACTAAGTAGCAGCTTGTTTTATTGAAAACAGTGAACAAAGAACAGTGATGGGGAGTGTGTGGTTTTTCAGATGTTGAACACAACTGCTAGCAGCCTTCGCTGGCATGGCAAATGCTGAAGAGCGCTAGAAGCTGCAATTCGGCAAAATCTGCAAACCCACATGATCCATCTTTGAAAGACACTGCTGGAAAACATGAAAGGTGTACATCTTACAGGCTACATCAACCAAGAGTGCATGGTTTTTGCATAGAAAGGTATCAGAGAATGCTGTAAAGTTAACAGTGAAGGTCTAAATTTCTTCTTTGGGCATTTGCCATTTAAGTAAAGCCATCAAATACAGCCCAGTTCATTAAACAGATATGCACAGCTACTTTTAATTACTAACCAAACCATAGGCATAAATGGAATCGCTGTATGAAAGTTTCAAGTACCAGTGCAGGCACAGGTGGGCTAAGGTTGAAATTTGGGATCCAGAAGTGAAATACAACCCACAAGCTTTTCAGCCTGCCTCCCAAGCAAGCTACACACATTTGAATATGTTTTGTTTGGTTTACATGGCTTCTGGGCTGTACTAAGTTGGCATAGAGCATGTTATTAGACCTACTTTAGGTACAAGCCATTCTCTATTTTTGATTCAAACATCCTCAGTCATTTTGTAATCAGCAGCTGGTTGAGAAGCAGGAATAAGAATACTTTATCTGGGGAACCTGGAAATATTCACATGAAGCTTACATTATAAGTAAGTAAGCAAGCAAGTCATTTAAAAATATTTTAAGTAAAGATTCATTTGATTGATTTTTTAAAAGTACAATTTAAAACTGTTTAAAGTGGCCCAATGTCTAGAACATAAAAAAGATTTTGACCATATCCATGCATATTTATTGAAAAGTAAACACCACGTTGCACAATACAAGCTTTCTAAATCAGTGTACATAAAGCTGAAGCTGTCTTCTTTCAGTGAGAAATCTAACTCCACATCTCTCTCTCTGCATGTATATACACACATGGAGAAATTTGACTCTTGCTCCATTTTGAAATTGCAAAAGGTGAACTGATTCCATGACAAAAAGTCTTTACAGTTTTTTAAGTTGCACAAAGGCCTCTTTTACTTGCAAACTAAAATATTGTAGTTATTCTAGTGCATAATTTGTATGCATGCTTATAAAGGAGCTGAATGAATTTCAAACCAGGAAGCCAGATAATTTCTTGATAACTTAAATTAGCCTTGCATTAAGTAATTCTGAAAATATGCTGCATTTAAGAAACCTTTCTACCCCAGTATCTGAGGTAGTTTCTTAAATGAAACAAACACCCTCAATTTTATGTAGTAAGGAGCTGACCTATCAAATATCATCAATTCCAAGGACAGGCAGTTTCAGAACAAATCAAAATAATTATTCCCTGACATTCCTAAATATATGTACACCCTGAAACGACATTTGTTGTATTCACTGGTATAGAACAAATACTACCAATGGATTTAATCAATTTCCTGTAATCCCAAATTGCTGCAGAGAGCCAAGGGACATTCAGAACAGAACTGGGAGCATACAGAAGAAAGAAAGAAATAGGAAGCCTAAATCCCGTTGCAAAAGTGCACGTCAGTTGCGAGGCAGAGAACTTAACCCATTGAAAGCAAAGGATGAGCTCTTTCCGTCTGTCAATTTATCGATTCCTGCCACCTTCCAGTAAACTTCCCTGCTTTGATCCTGTAAGCGGTGCAAGCAAAGGCACAGAATGCCGGACAATGCCTGAGACCTGCAGAGAGACAGAGGGAGCCAAGTGACAGCTGGCAGGAGGTGATCCCAACCAAGCATGCATGAGATGGAAAACACGTAGATTCACTGAAGCATGGGAGTCACCTAGGGCCAGGCAAGCTCTGTTTCATGCAATCTAAAGCAACTGGCTACGCACTGGACGTTGGTTGCTCCTTTCTTCAAGGCTGATCTTTGGCTGTTTTTCTCGAGAGTGCCGAGTGTCAAGAGTTCTAGCGAGGGGCTGGCAGTTAACATTCAAGACACTCAGGATGAGAAGATTCAGTTGTCCGCTCCCAGCAAGGAAAGGATTACACGGATCGGACCCCAGAGGTTGTTCCTTCCCTTGCTTGGGTGGCAACCTTAGGCATCCCAACTAGCAACTAAGACATTTATTTGATATAGAAACTTTGAAAGAGTAGCTATGGGGAGGAATCTTCCCCTTAGGAGCAGCTGAGCAGGAGGAAGTAGGGAAAAGTCCCTCCTGTGAAAGCATTTAGCACCACCTACTGTCGAAATGTGCTACAGGTCAAAACAGATTGGAGGAAGGCAGCAGGTCCTTCATCGTCTGCCTTGAAACATTCGCAGTGCAGCCATCATTGGAAGCCGATTACAAAATGACGGGGATTGGGGAGCATAATCCCGTAATTACTGCTGCCTTGTCCAATGGGAGAGATGCCGCCAGCTGTCTCAGAAGGCACAGACACAGTCCTGGTGCAAGCAACAGCAGTCGGGTGGCAAAGAGACTCTGCAAGATCCGGGTAAGGATTCAGTTCTTTGGTTCATTGCTAGTACTTCTGAGAGTGCCCCGGTGGCAAACCAGGAGGCATAAAGGAAGCCCCAAAATGGCCACAGATGGTTTCCAGGTTGAATGGTTCTGGTGATGCTCAGGATAGGCAGCAGTTGGATGGCTTTGTGCTTCGAGACTAGGACGCAAAGACACAGGTGGATAAGAACAGCAGAGAGGGATAAACGTTCTCTCCCACCCCCACAATGTTGTTCACCATTTACTATAGCAATGAAGAAAGAAAGAAATTCTATAGCACCTGTACACCCCTCACATCTTCCTAGGCTACCACTAGCCAATCCGCAAAGCCTGCGACCACCCCATTCATAATGGCTGCCAGCCATTTCAATGCTTTTTTTCTTCATATTGTGAGTGTGCACTGCATATTCTGTTGAAGTCTTGTTGGGACATGCTCATTAAAAACCCCTCTCATAAGTTTGTATCTGTAAAGACTCTACCAGAATAGAATATAGGCTCAGTGGACATACTCCTGTAGCTTGAGACATCCTATTGATAATGAATTTTTTAAAAGATACTTTCACTTTCAATTGCTATCAAAAGAAGAGCGTACATTTTCTAAATATTTTATGTAATACCTTTTTTTTGCAGCTGTTTGCCACTATGATCTTAAAATTTTAAAAAGGTAATCCTACTTAATCAGTTTTTATATCTCAAAAGTAGACATAACCAAGTTTTGGTATTTAGGACTTCAGTATCTGATGCTTTTGCGGGAAAAACAACTTGCTTATTACACAGATTAGTGAGCACTAATTGCTAATTAATTACTACCTTACCTGCCAAGAAAGAGCATTTAACAAAAACTAGTGGAATTTCCAGTCTCCAAGGTTCTGTTCAGAAAGAGCTACAGATACTCCTTGACTTACGGCTGTAATGGAGCCTGAAATTTGTCATAAGCCATGACAGTCACAAGTTGAGGTAGTCACACGACTTACCTGATTTGGCAACCATTTGTTAAGCGAACTGCAGCTGTTAAGTTTATGTATCCCTACGGGTATTTTTTTTTGGTAGGAACCAGCTGAAATGGCCGGTGACTGCCAAGAAAATGTCATAAATCATGTCAGGTGACTGTGGAAAGCTGCAACGTGCTTGTCATGTGAATACGGGGTATGTGTCTGTATGCTGCTGTTGGAAATCTGGAACTTGGACATAATTACCTTTTTTGGGGAGGTTACACTGTACCTTTAACTGGTTGCTAAGGGATCAGTCGTTAAGCAAGGACTACCTGTATAGGGTGGCCAAAAGGCCAGTTCTTCCAGTCTGAATTCCAATAACTGGATTAGCACTTCCCTTGACAATACAACATTTGCAAGATGAATTACGTCAAACTATGAAGACACAGAATTGTCAAAAATTGCTCATCTCCTTTACTTGTTGCCGCAGCTGCTGCTGTTGATATTCTTCCTCACTAGCCGAAAGCGCTCGAGCCAGTGCCAGATCCTCCTCCTCTTGGGCGCTGTTAGAAACAGAGTCAAAATGAATTGGGCAGCCCGTATAATTAACCCTTCCCCCTTCTTGACATACTCATCCCACTATTCGCAGATTGGGGCATGCCAGGTGATCTTTAAATGCAGAATCTATTGTTTCTGCTTTTGTTCAGAAGGCCTGATTAGCACAGAGTGCTTTGAATGCTCACTTTCAACACCACAGGCTAGAAACAGAGAACTGGGCTTGATGTCAATAGATCTACACTGGACTGGAGGCAATCGCCGGGCTATACAATTTGGGCACAGGTGTCCTAGAAGTCTTCCTTCTGTCTCATTCCAGTGTTAACTTCTCAGCAAGCAGCCTGGCATGATAGCATAATGGAAGAGACTATTTGTAGCTCAGGGTTGAAATCCTTGGTGCTCTCTGAGCTTGTCTGTTTTCTTGCAGGCGTTTGATTACTCAGAGTAGGTAACATCATCAGCGCTAGTCAGACTAGCACTGATGTTACCTAGTTTGGATGATGAAACGGCTGCAAGAAAACGACCAAATCAGAGAGCACCAAGGACCCCCTTGTGGTAGTACAACCTCGTCGATTTCTGCTGGCTGTCAATACCGACTGGTACCTGCAGCGTTGTGGTTGGATGGGTGCCGTTTCTGCCAGAGACATCTCCAAGGCTCGCTGTAACGCTTCCTCTTCACTCTGAGATGAAGCACAAAAGCAGACATCAGCCTACCTGATGGAAACCAAAGGCCTCAGCCTTTTTACATTTCAAGGATCTGGGACCTGAATTGTGCCACTGTTCTATTTTACCTCCATGTACAATGGATTGTTTTGCCTTCACGTACAATGGGTTTTGTAGGCATGATGAGAATAAAACAGATCAAAATATCAGACGACGTCTTCAAACTACCACATTGAGAAGTTCTTACAGGAATCCGTATCGGCAATTGCTGCCTGACTCTGAGGGACACGGACTTTCCTACTCTCTGTTGAATGCCAACTCTAAAGCTCCTATTTCCCCATTCCTTGAAACAATAGTTCTAAACAGATGCAGTAGTTTTGAAGAGCCAGTTTTGTGCAGTGTTTAAAGGAAGATGTTAGAAAAAGAGTCTCCTACATGCGGCAGATTACTTGTTTATCTGGACCTCTACCCTGCATTTCATTCAGGATGTCTCCATTCCATAGCATTCCCTCTTTCCATTTTCACCAACAACAATTGTGTGAGGTAAGTTACGATAAGGAAGAGTAGCTGGCCCAAAGTCATCAATTAAACTTTCATGGCTGAGGGGAGCCTTCAACCTGAGGTGGGATATTGGTTAATTAATGGGATGGTTGAAGGAAGATCAGGAGAGAAGCAAAAACCACATAAGTTGGTTTCTCACGTGAACTGATGGTGGGCTACTTTTCCCCTTTAGGTCTTCCCTGTAACTATAATATCACATGATTTAAGCTTTGATAACAATTAACCTCTTTTGCAGGTGAACAGGTGAAAGGAAGGCATCAACAGGTAAAATAGCCTATATATTTATTGCATACAGTATATTGGCTAAACTTACCAAACCATTCTGCAGAGCAACAACAGGTGCAGCCGGACTTTGAGGCTGAGGTGCTCTTACCGTCTCACTTGATCTGTATGCAAGACAAAAAAATCAGCTGCCAAATGCATGAGGTTTACCAACACCAATGTTCTAAGGAGGTTCTTCTGCTCCCAGAAGAGAAATGTGAAATGGGATTCAGCTTTATAACATCTTCAGCGACAGCAGGGTTATCAGATTGAGGAAGAAATGAATATCATTCTGAGGGCCAGAAAACATTTCCAGTGGTACTTGGTTCTTTTTCTCCAGAGACTAACATACCCAAACAAAGAAATTCAGAGTTTTTCCTCTTTCCTTTGCGATCTACAGGCATCGCTTATTCACACGGCCGTGCATGTACACGTATCTTCCCCAGTTCAAAATCTATTTTGCCAGACCAGTGTTGAGTTCCAAAAGAATCAAGTTGGGATGCTCACACAGAATCCTCACTCAGTGTGATACCTCTCAAGAATTATAGTTCTCATTCATTTATACCTTCCAACAAAGCTTGGCCAATCCTCATTTTTTCTCACACTTCCTAATACTTTTTCACTGGAATGCTATTGCGTAATCCAGCTGACACTGAGAACTGTAACTTGTGTCTTTTTCAAACTCTTCTTTCTGGTATTTTCCCACATGTTACATAAGCTGAAATCTACCTGAGCAAGCCTTTCTTTCTGGTCTACTTTGAATAAGTCTCACATATTCCATCTTTTGAATATGTCTAAACAGGCCAATGTATCATAAAAAGAGGCATGATGATCACTACAGCACAGTACAAACTCTAATTTGCATTATATACTACTGACAGCATACCAACATCAACATTCTGATACATGGATATGCTCGGTTAACATATGTTAATAGCAACACAGGAGATAATGGTATACTATCCTCCATAATGTTCTAAAGCATATGGAAGATAGCATGCCGTCAGCTCATCCCATAGACAGAAAAGTGTCAGGTACCATAAATCATAAAGGCACTCATGGAAAGCTGTTACTATAAACTGAAAAAGACAAGAGAGCATCCCGATTCAGGTTATGACTGTACCTGCTGGAGGTTGGTTGGCTGACAGATCTCACGGCTGCACCGCTAGATGTAGTGTTTACAGGTTCTTTGGCAGATTTTTGAACCCTGGCTATGGCAGCATTCCTGGAACCAGAAACAAAGCCCTTGTTATCAGCATCAGCCCATCATCGCCTCACACGATCCCTTTGCCTTTCCCTGAAATGAATCAAAATCCATTTTACGACTCTTTCTGGCAGCCATGTTAAGTCACTTTTGTATGATTGTCTTGATTTTCCAGGTAAACTCAAAATGCAGGGATAACTAGCCCAGAAAAGAGCGTTACCGAGATTTTAGGAGGATGTGAGGAAGACAGTCTTGCAATCTCAGAATACTTTTATAGAAATAACAGAATACGGAAGGAAGTAACACAGATGGGTCAGTACCACCATTATACAATTATGACGAGTACCCTTCTCATTCCTGCCTTTTACCCTGCTTTGGATAGTGAACGCCCAGTCCCACCGCAGTCATGGTCCAGGGGGTGCCGGTGTTTGAGGCAGAAGTTGCCATGACATTGGTCACAGAGGACCTTCATCATTTCCCGCTGTTTGCAGCCAGGACGCTGACACTTGTTGGTGAAGATCTAGGAAAACGAATACAGTTGAGCTTAATCAGAATTGAGCATAATTGTAAGTAGAGAGCCAACAAGGGATGCCTACTTTATTATTTATGAAGCCTCCAACCTCTAAACAGTAAAGAAATAATCCCTGAATTAAGATTTCTCCAAAATGCACATTGATTTGGATCTTGGTTCAACCATAGTTTCATTTCATACAGCATTAACCTTGTGAACTCTCAGGCTTCCTCCTTCCATTATATATTCAAGATGAACAGTATTTAATATTTTACTGATATGTATATGCAGGGGTGTGGGTCTATACATATGTTGTTCATAATATGTTTTAGGTGTGTGTCATGTATGTGTTTCACTTTGAGAGGGGGCAGCTAAATTTCATTTTTGATGTGTGCCCTTGTGCCCACAGTAGAATGACAATAAAGATTATCTTATCGTATCTTATCTTATGCAGGCATCACTTGCCTTTCCTGCTTTTCTACTGCAGGCTTTCAAATGCCTTCCAGAGAAACTGAAGTCCTTATAAACAGCCTAACTTGTGCCTACTCACCGTAATCTTTTAAAAATAATTTTATTAAAAGATTTTTTTAAAAAAGATAAAATGAATACAAAGTAATATAAACCAAAGAAGAAAAAGAAAAGCAAGGAAGCAAAGAAAAAGCTAAAGGTAAAGAAATGAAGAAAAAAGAATAACAAAGAAAGAAAACGATTCAAAGAAATGGCTTCCAATCTTCTTTAGAGCAATTATAAATACAATAAATTTATCAGTTTCTCTAAAGTTACAACAAATTTCTGTTCTTTCTATAAGCTATATATATATACATTCATCTTTTTCTGTGTTCTGCAAAACGTCCATAAAGGTTCCTAACTTATAAGTTTCTTTTTTAAACTTTATTTCTCTCATTTTGTTAAAAAAAGTCATTTTTTTAGGAAAGTCAGTAACCGTAGTGCCTAGTTCAATATCAATCCTTTCAGTTTCTTGATGCACTTACTAAATTTTTTGTGTGGTCTTATCTGACACCTCCATTTAAAACTCCTCAAATTCTTCTTTATAATTTTTTTAGAAATTCTCCTGTCTTTTGGACAACATTCAGTCAAATTATTCTATATACCTTATCAATTTCTTTCCTTGTATCCTCTTTATCCCAATCCCAAAGTTTTGCTAAAGCTTTAATAACCTTTTCTCTATTATCTTCACGAAAATCCTCTGAAATTGCTCTAAATTTCAAACAAAGTTCCTTCTTCAGTTCCAGTAGGGTCAAATTATCTAATTCTTTTTCCAGCTGTTTGTCCATAACTTCAGTCTTACTCTCCAAGATTTCAACATCGTTATTATTTTTTTGTCATCTTGACACTTGTCTTACAGAGTTTTCCATATTCTTGACTTCTTATTTCATCTCTTTCATTTTTTTCAAGTCTTTGATCTGTTCTTTTTTTCAAAAACTATCAATTTAATATCCAATGATTCAGCAACTTGTGCATTAAGTGATTCAGCCAACAGCCCAATTGATCAAACATTTTCTGAAATAAATCCGATGTGATTCCTCTCTCTACAGGTTGCTCTAGCAATCCTCTCCTTCCCTCTGATTTTTCTGTCAGTCTTCAAGTGGCTGCCATTGTAATATTGTAATCCAATATGAAAGTGTCTTAAATGCAAGGGAAAGAGTAAAAGGCAACTCTCCCCCTTCTTTCTGTTTTCTGTCTTTCAGTGCCCATAATGCTTTCATCTTAAATGGCACTTCATAGTTACAGTCAGCATCACAGTCTAACTTATATATTACCTCATATTACCTTTTGTTATATTATTACCTCATATTATCTTTTGTTTTGTAATCCACCAAGTGTCTCAAATCTTTAATAGTAAAGAAGAAAATTCCCATAAAAGGCCTGGTTCATTTGTCTATAAAGCAGACAAAGTCTTTCAAAATCGTCTTTTAAAAAGAAAAAAACCCTCCTGCTCCCTTTAAACCATTTTAAACTTTCTTACAACTGCTCTTTGTCAAAAGTATTAAAATATTTTAAACCCTTTTTTTTCTCTTTTAGACCAGAAAGCATGTTGACTCACTAAATGGAATTCTCTTATCCTGCTGCTCAGATAATCTCTCTTTAGCTGTAAATTAATTACACCCCAAAGGGTTTAAGAAAGTGAGGCCTGTGCAATCCTTGTGTCCCCATAGACTGTGTTATGGCTGTGAACTTGGTTAAAATCCCTTGACTCCCAGCCACACAACTCATGATTCAACTACAAAAACTTCAGTTCCTGCAGTCTACTCAGTAGGAGCAGCTGTCGAGTGCAAGCGGGCAAATCTCACAATTTCTGCTTTATTCAGACAGAATTCATTATTTGGCTGCCAATCTCCATTGCAATGCTATCCCTGCTCCTTCAGGGATATTTACTCTGCCATAGATTCTTACCGGAAACCACTTGTTCACAATTACGTTGACTGTGCTGCCTAGAACATGGGAAATTTTACAGAGAATTTGATCTTAGCATTATTCCATTATTAAGGGAAGAGGCTTTCTCACATTCAGATTGGAGTTTTATAACAGGCAAAATGTAACTTCTGAACTTCTCTCTAGCTTGGGAGAAACATATCAACGCCTTCAGGAATCTGGTTACCAAACTTTGCTGATTCAACATTAAGATGTTCCTACTGGCCTGTGATTCAGTTCAGATTCCTGTAGCTCCCAGCCAGAAACAACAGAAAGTGCTTTAGCCTCTCTTGCCTTTCTCTTACGCTGAGCTGGGTCCGATTTGCAGTCTTGATCAATGTGGGCTCCCACCACAATATCAGGCATTTCTCCTCGCTTCACAGGGATGGGCGTGCTGCACAGCGGACAAACAGGAACCTGTACATCCTAGGAAGAGGATAAAGATCGGGTGATATGTAAGCGCTTCCTTTGATTCATGCACCATACAGCATTCAATGGTGACTTGTGGGTATTTCAGAATACTCCCATGCCCTTCAAGATCGCAAACCTCTTTGTTTGATTATGAGAGGTGTAATAATAGCAATAGCAGTTAGACCTATATACCGCTTCACAGTGCTTTAGAGCCCTCTCTGAGCAGTTTACAGAAATCAGCATATTCCCCCCAACAATCTGGGTCCTCATTTGACCGACTCCAGAAGGATGGAAGGCTGAGTCAACCTTGAGCTAGTGGGACTCGAACTGCTGAACTTACAGGCAGCCGACTGTTAACAGAAGTAGAATGCAGTACTGGACTCTAACCACTGCATCACTACAACTCTTATTACAGCTGTATTTCATTACTGGGAGAAGGAAAGATGAAGCCATGGTCACAGGTTCTGTGCGATGGTAGATGACTTCCTTTCTGTATGTTATTATTTTTAACTCACCAAAATCCATCTTTTCCGTCTTCTTTTAAGTGACAAGTGCCCCCTTCTTTACATGGGTTGCTGATGCAGGCATGGATTGGAACCTCACAGTCTTGACCCTGCAAGTAGATGAACAAAATCGCCACATGGCGTAGAAAAAGGAACAAAAAAACTTTGAATGGGACAATTCGCCATGGTCAACTCACCATGGTCAATCTGCTATGGCCAATTCGCCATGGGACAACTCGCGGGACAATTCAACAAAATTATTTAAAATATGCCCTTCTTCTGGTATCCTTTCTATTCCACCATTTCTTCAATATTGGTGTAACTCTGGGCGAGTTGCCTATGGCGCATTATCATAGACCAGTGATGGCTAATCTTTTGGACATCAAGTGCCTGGATGAGTCACGGTTATTTAGGCGCGGCTCGTGATCTCATCACCTGGTGCCACTACTTTTTTTCTCAGCATGCGCATGGTCCTGTGACATCATCGCCTGGTGCCACTACTCCTTTCTGAGCATGCTCAGCTCTGGGGTGATGCCAGGGCGACCTGGCTCACATGCCAGCAGAGAGGGCTCTGCATGTCCACTGCAGCACGCGTGCCATAGGTTTGCCATCACTGTCATAGACTCATGGAAACATATTCTAATTCCACTCCACTCCCCAACAGTCCTGCCAACAGATCCTTCTACGTATAATGACACCACAGCACCCTGAAGGCCAGAAGAGGAACCTCTTCCTGACTAAGAATCTGAAATAAAACTGTACGCCAAAGATAATCGAACTAGGCATTAGGAACGAACGGAGCGATTCCCTCTACAAGGTGACTCACAGAAAAGATACAACGAGCGCATTAATTAAAGAATGCAGTTTTTAATGTCTTCTCTACCTTGAAGCCATAAGGACAGGAACAGCTGTAGAAGTCAACCAGGTCACTGTGACAAGTTCCCTTATTTTTGCATGGGTTGGATAAGCAGGGTGTGCATTTGGCCAGAATAGTGACATCCACCGGACCTTCAAACAAGCACAAATTCTCTGTTAGAAAAATGAGCTCTGTTGTCACTGGTCATCATAGAAATTGTAGAGAATATCTGTAGCTCCAGTTGTAGATTTAGACAGACGTTTGTCCTCCGAGCTTGCTGGACGTTGACTGCTGGACGTTTCATTACCAAATTAGGTAACATCTTCAGCGGATTTTTGTGTGTGTGTGTGTGTGTGAAGTGTCCCATTCATTTATATAGGTCCTTATCTAGGTCCCCAAACATGACCATTTCGACTAGGATGAAGCCAGTCATTGGCCATGCCAGAACCGGTCAGACATGTGAGTTCATCAAAGCCTGGGATTCTACCAATGGGTTCATCAACAAACACATTGCTTAAAACCAGCGTACGAACCCATAAGGAAATGGTCTATCTGCACCACCAGCCAATGACAGAACCAATCACTCCCTTGCCAGTTGAATTGCGCACCTCACAACAACCAGTCAGAAGTCACAAACTAGACTTGTGAATGAACCAGCCTTGTGATTCGATCTTGTGATTCAACCAGTCACAAGACCGACCAACCAACCACCCAGGACCTATATAAACGGACAGGACCCTTCACCCAAAACCCCGAACACTGAACATACAACCTAATTTTGTAATGAAATGTCCGGGAGCCAAGCAGCAAGTTTTGAGGGCTGCTCATCATTTCAGCTAAGGGATTTCAGCAAACTTGGCCTTCTTCCAAGCTTCTGATGCTTATCTTAGTTAACCTAGATGCCACGTGAGATACTCCAATAGTTATGTTTAGGCACTTCTACGATGGGAATCAAGCTTGTTTTAGGATGAGCTGAGCAGTGTTTCAAGGGGAAAAAAACAAGTTCTGTTGACCGCATATGAAGTCAAAGGAATGAAGTCCACTGGACAATGTTGCTCAACGGGCCATTTTTATTTTATTTATTTATTTTATTTTATTTTAATATTTATATCCCGCCCTTCTCCCCAAGGGGACTCAGGGCGGCTTACAGGCAACAATTAAAAT
>JANHFO010000001.1:679448-693002 GCA_032468095.1 Pareas carinatus
ACATTTTTGTCCAATTATCTAACTTAATTTTATTTCCAGAGTGTTTCATATACCATTGACTTAAAATCTTGTACATTTATATTTAACAATATTTTACTTAATTTAAAAAGCAAATTTACATAATTCTCAATTTTATTCATATTTTACTTTTTTTAATTTTTTTACCTCAACTCAGCTTGACACTAAAATTTACCAATGTCCCCATTCAATTTTATTTTAATTCATCTTATTCATTTTTTCCATTTTTATCAATTTACATTTGACTTCAAACACCAAGTGGGAAAAGAGACAGAATATATAAATAAAAACAAACAAAAGAGAAAGAAGAGAAAGAGAGTAAAAAGCGTAGAAGACAGAGAGAGAAGAACAAAATGTTTCAAACCCTTTTTTAAAATTCATCACCCATTCTCATATTAGTCCTATTTTTCCATGCATTTATTTTTAACAATGTTCTTCTTTAAAGAACAAGTTTATTTGTACCAACTTAAAAATACTCCTTAGCGCTCATGAATTTTGTATTTAGACAATTAAATCATTTTATATTAAAATATGTATCTATATTCATATCATATTTCATTTTCCATATCTCTTATATTATTCATATTTCATTTATACCGACTTAAGAATAATCCTTAGCAGTCATAGATTAGCTTTATTTTTAAACAATTATATCATTTTATATTAGAATATCTATCTATATTCAAACCATGTTTTTATGAATAAAGATATGGAAAATGAAATATGATTGGAATATAGATAGATATTTTAATATAAAATGATTTAATTGTCTAAATAAAAAATTAATTCACTTTGAGTTTTTTTATAATGATTTGATATGGCTAAAATTCTTTGCTTATTCTTTATTCTGATTTTGTTTCTTGTGTAACAGAGTATCTGTTTTACATTTCAGGTCAGAGCCCTACATAATCAACCTTGTCAAGATGTATGTGCGGCGTCCTTATTGCTGCCATGAGCTGTTTGGGTTTGATGTTATGCTGGATGAGAATCTTAAGCCATGGATCCTGGAAGTCAACATTTCTCCTAGGTAAGCTGTGTTTCGCCAGCCAGTGCAGGCTTTGGGTACCATTTTTCAATTCAATTCAGTTTCAATTTCAATATTTATTCCAATATGACTACTATCCATAGTCCCTAGTTTGTTCCATAAGTGTTTGCTGTGAACTCTTTGTAGTGTTAAGAGATTTTTCTTGTTTGTTGCTCCAACTTCTTAATGAACTAACTGACAGGAGAGATTAAGGAGCACTATATGGGAGACAGTGAATAAAAGGTTGATTATGGTGTAACTTTCCTGAAACAATATTACTGTGAAATTTTGAGTTGATTATCCCTTTGCCATCCCCCCCCCGCACTGCTACTTTGATTTGAGCTTATAATTTACATGGACAGCTGTCCTGAATATGAAAGTCAAAAGAGAGAAGATCAGCCTGTCAGAACAAATTTCCCAAAAATGTGCCTGTTTTTCTTTTTCCTGCAGCCTTCATTCAAATTCTCCTCTTGATGTGAGCATCAAAGGCCAGATGGTCCGGGATGCCCTTAACTTGGCTGGCTTTCAGTTGCCTAACGCAGAAGATGTAGCTTCACCTGCTGCAAGTGCCAGCAGCTCCACAATAAGGTCAGCGGTCACGGGTTGCAAGTTCAGAAAGAAAGATCAGAGATGGAAAAATAAAGCACTTCTTTCAGAGCATGATGTTTGACTCAAAACGGCACTGCTCATCTAGCTATGTATATTTTGCTGTCATGCTGTATCATCAATGTACTGAGAGCCTTAGAAAAATATTTCTAAGAAGGATTTGAAAATGCCTTCTGGAAACGATAAGTAAGGGGTACTATCTGTAAGCAGTTATTGTTGTTTTAAGCTTCTTTTGCCTTTACTCTTTCTTACCTCTAAGGTTCAGGTACTGAGGTAGGAAGAGGAGACACAGGATTAAGTCTACCTTCAGCCATGGAAACTTAGTGATTGATTTGGGTTCAACCAGGTTTTCTTACAGTTACCTCTGTGATTGCAGTTAACGAAAAGAGTTTAATATCACATGATTTTTCTTATGGAAAAAAATTGGAGGAGTGCACACCACGGTGTTTACCGTATTTTGCTTCTGGAGGAAAGGCAGGATATAAATCTAACAAATAATACATGTAAAATACCTTTTTTTAGGCAATATTTCATGCATCCAATTAAATGAGCTGTGATCTAGGAATATTTAAACAATAATAGGTTTGCTAGTCTTTAAGATGCTGGGTAAGAATGATTATATTTTGCCAAATTCCGAGGATGGCTAACCTGCAGGGACAGAACTGGTTTTCGATAAATCTAGTTTTAGCAAGAAAAGAATTAACCAAAAGAGTTTGTTAATTTTATAACCGATAAAAAGTAAGCAGTTTTTCCTTGATGAATTCTCTAAACCTATGCATTCTTCACTAACAGCAAAAAATAAGTGCAATGTAACATTTCATTAAAAAAAATCTCCGTCTCATTTTTAACCACCACTACGTGTGATGCTCACGAGATAATTTTTAAAATTCCATTTTGTGATAGCACGAGAGAAATGCCGCACCTTGAATATGGTAATCTTACGAGCTAATTTAGTTTACCGATTTAAAGATAAAGAAGTGGGAGAATTTTGGGCCCCTATGGGGGCATTAAAAATTTAATATTAGTAAATTAATAAGTTGATAAATTTTGTGCTTGGGTAAAAATAATAGAGATGAAATTCTCTAGACTGCACTAATCAACTCTTTTTAACAGGCTGGATGTCAAGCAATGTTGTATTATCTTTCATTATGAATCATGCAAGTGGTGATGTATTTCTGGGTTAGATCAATCTCTTAAGCCAAAACAGTTGCCCACCACAACTTTCTCAGAATTGTAATGTTAAGTATTCTTTGTTAGCTTTGCCTAATCTTTATTAATGTTTTATTTGTAAGGTGTTTTTTTTTTTTGCTACTACTGAAATAAACATTTTTTCCTCTAGGTAACCGAAGAGTATTAACTAATCGCTGACCTGATTGGTTAGTTCTTTTGACTAATAATGTTAACTCTTGTGATGTCTAGCTTGAACACTGTCATGAAGGAAAGAAGCAAGCTGCCTGTGGAGTTGCTGAGTGCTGAGAAAGCAAAAAAAGCCTATTACTTGACCCAGAAAATACCAGAGCAGGTGAGGATATGTGGTGGCATACATTCCCTGACTTCAGTGTCGGTGTCAAGGTCTTGGGAAGACTTGCATTGCTATTTTTCTTCAGTTTGGAGATTGTTTGAACTTCGACCAACTGTTTGTGTCAGAATTTTCCACTCAGAAGACGAGAACTGTGCGAATTTTCAACCTCCAATTGATCGTTTTTGAAATGAAGTATAAGCATTCCTTTAGAATTTGACTTCAATCTTAGAACAAAAATTTGACTGGTATGAGTGGCATTGTTTCAAGTATTTTACCTGTTCCCAGCACTGTCTTTGGACTGTTTTGATGGACTGTTTTGAGGGCGTTGTTATTTTTTTTCAAACTTTCTCCAGTCTAATCAGTAAAGAGGCAGGTCCTGCCCCTGCTAACGTTGGCTCAGATTGCATAGAATGAAGTGAGAGTTCAGATCGCATGGAGAGATTTTGAGAGGAAGCCATCGGTTATACACATAGGCAGATTTAAAAGTGCTTGCAGCTGATTGGGACATTATTTTTTTTTCCAAAAGAAAATGCTTAGCAATGAGGAAATTAAGAGTTCATTATGAGTACAGTTAAAATGGATGTGAATCGGTTGTGTGTTGTGTTGTGCTTAATTTAGCAAGTAGACGGTAGAAGATGGTATGTGTATACACTACTGTGCTTCATAGACAAATGTTGATACAGGTATTCCTTGACTTACAACAATTTGTGTAGTGACTGTTCAGAGTTACAATGGTACTGGAAAATGTGACTTAAGACCATTTTTCAGTGACAACCTTTGCGGCATCCCCATGATCATGTGATCAAAAATTTGCCTGATAATGTTCCTCTCCAGATATTGTGTAAAAACCTACTGTAGAATTTAAACTAATTTGCTGAGCTTTGCTGTATGTGCTTTTGTGCATGTGTTTTTTTCCCCTGTTGTAATATTAATGTTGGGACATGGTGGTTCAGCGGTTAAAGACGCTGAGCTTATCCGCTGCAAAGCTGACAGCCCAGGTTTGAGACGCGAGTGCTATGCAAGGGGGTGAGCTCTCATTACTTACCGCAACTTCTGCCCACCTGGCCATTCAAAAGCATGCAAATGCACATATGTAATGCCAGAAAAGGTGATGCAATGCCTTGTCATTCTTGGCCCCAGGAATTCTACTCCACAATCCTGGATGTTCTGACCCCAGATGACGTCCGTGTCCTGATAGAGACAGAGGATGAGTATGCTCGACGTGGGCAATTCGAGCGACTCTTTCCCTCACGCAACTCCATGCACTATCTACGCTTCTTTGAGCAGCCGCGATACTTCAACATCCTTACTACACAGTGGGAACTGAAATATTTCTTGAACAAATCCAAAGGTAAAAATAAAGCCTGCAGTTTTCTTTTGCAGGGAGCACCTTGATAGGACAGGGAGTTGCTAGTCAATGACGTGGACCATCCTTTCTTTGGATTGAATAGATGTAGAGTTGTATAACCCAGAGATTTTGGACATTCCTGAAACCATTGCAATTAACACCGGGAAAAGTTACAGGCAATGTTGCTTGCTGTGTTAATGTTGTCCTCTTGCATCTAGCCAGCCATAGGACTTTGCAGTCAGAATTTGTAAGAATAGGGATGAAATATGCCTTCCCTGTCCACCTCTCCTTACCTCACCTTCACCAATTTTTAGTCTCTGTCCCACTTTCATAGGCAACCTTCAAATCCATTTCCCAAAACCTTTTTCATGGGACTTGCTTCCCTTGGATATGGCTAGTTTATAATGCAGACTAAAAAAGTAGAGCTGCCCATCTCAGATGAAAATGATTTTGGGAGGTGTGCAGCGTAATTCTTTTATTATCAAAGTAAAAACATATAGCGGTAGCTTAATTGTGATATTTTGCTCTACATAGGAAGGTCTGAATGCCTGCCACCTCTACACACTTTTCGTTTGTATGAATAGTGTGTGACCGGTAAAACTGCTTGCACTTACTCTTCCTCAGGAGCTTGAATTCACTTGGTGGCTCCTCTTTTTTGCAGGAGTGGATTTGCTCAGAAATTGGTGTCACAAAGGTTTTCACAATGGAATAGTAACAGATTCTACCATGTTGGTAAGGATGCCTCTCTCTCCTCCTGTACACCGTATTTTACTCTTTCATGCGGAAATCACTGCTCTTTCTTTGCTTGTACTAATGAGAACTATTTGTGATGTCTTTGCTAAATTAAAAGAGCGGCCCCCAACTATCTTCTTTAATCCAGTAATTTTGGAGATTCCTTAGCTTTCTGGGAGAGGGAAAGAAAAACCTTATTTCAGCAGACCTGTCATCTGACCAGATGCCCTTTCCTGTGCTGTCTCTCTTAATTACAGTGGACACTGCCAAGACCTCACCTGTATTTGAAGAATGATCTCCTTATGAATGCCTTGAGCAAAGTGGACTCAGGGAGAAACAGGTGAAGTATTCACATACTGCATTTTGAATCTGTCTCTCGTTGGTGGGTTAGGCTGTATTTGTCCTCGGGTAGTCTTCGGCTTATGACCACAATCGAGCCTACAATTTCTGTTGCTAAGCAAGACAGGTGCTGAGTGAGTTTTGCCCCATTTTACAACCTTTCTTGCCACAGTTGTTAAGCACAGTTGGTTGTAAGTCAAGGACCAACTGTGCTTTGAAATGAGCACCACAAACTTGAGTTTGGCTTAGCTGTCCATGATATAAGGATGGCTGCTTCTTTTAATTAAGTGCTGATGTTTTTTAAATGATACATATTTTACTTTATTTAATGACATTATTTATAACCCTCCTTGGAAAAAATTAAATTTAAGAGCATGATATTATTTATTATAATACTAATCTTGATTATTCAGATCTTTCTAGCCCAGCTTAGATATAATGCTAACTCAGATTTTAATGCTACACAAACAATCATAATCTAGCCTTGGGTTTGTAATTCTGTTCCCCCCTCTCCGCCATCAGTACATGCTAAAGGTAGAGAGATGAAATCCCTATTTAAAGCTAACATAGTTTCTAATAAAGGAGAGCTTAAGATAACTATAATTATCGTAGGATAAAGTTAAGCTTCCACATTTTTCTGGATAGATGCCTGAAGAGGAGGGGAAGGAAAGAGCAAGCCTCTTTATGTTATATAGAATTACATTTTAGCATTCATTTTTAATTATGCCATTTTCTCCTTTTTGTCGCTGTGACTTGGATGTGCATTTGATGCAGTGGGATGTGGGGGGCACAGTATTGAACGAATCTGTCCCAAAGAACTCCATTCCCTTCCAATTCAAGGGTAGGATGAGTCTGTCAGCTTGATAGGGTAGCATGCTTTGGAAACGATTTGTGCTCTTCATTTTGTTGAACAGGAATGAGCCTTTCTCAGGACATGTTTTCTTTTCAGCAGCAAAGCCCCACGGGACGGAGAGGAGCCAGCCCGAAACCCTGAGCCAAGTTCTTGCACCCAAAGTTTACCTCAGATAAAGTACACCTCTGGAACTCTCAAGAAGGCCTCCCTCTCTAATGCCCTGAGCAGTTCAAACGGGATAAAGTGAGGTGGGACTGAGCAACAGGCCAACCTCCCCTCCTTGGCAGTGTCGGGAGGGAGCGCATGTGACCTACCTCAGCAGAAGCTAGGAGACCCAGTATTGGAAACATGGAGAGGACCTCACCTAGAGATGCACCTGCAGAAATATTTTTTTTTTTTTTGGAAATGAAATTGGGACAAAGAGGAAATGCTTTACTTGATCAAAAGGGACAAAATATTCTGTTTATAGTTTTTTATGACAAAGTAAGTTTCTAAACACAGAAGCTTGGAAAAACTATTTAATTTCTTGTATTTTCTTGTTGTTGGCATGTTCCTCATTACTTGAGCCGCAAGTGCCTCTCACAGTTAAGTGTTACCCAGTCAAGTTAGACTGGATACCGCTAGCCTTTGTTTCGATATATTCAGTGCCTTGCAAGGTGTTTGGCATGTATATAAGGAGTCTAGTCCCCTGCAATTAGGTTTAAAACAAGTTTCTGGTTAGACAGGCATTGTGGGAAACCATCTTCAACATGTCTTCTGGAACACTAGCAATGCAGACAAATGATAGACTCCTTGGGGCACAGTCTAGTCTTGGATGTGAGATCTCTTTAACTTGATGATCTTTGTATCTCAGTATGTGTTCACAAGGGGTGCGGTAGCCGAGCAGTTAAGATGCTGGGCTTGTCGATCATAAGGTGGGTAATTCAAGACCTAAGTACCACATGACAGAGTGAGCTTCCATTAATTGTCCCAGCTCTTGCCCACCTAGCGGAGTGAAAGCATACAAATGCAAATAGATAAATAGGTACATTTTGATGGGAAGGTAACAGCGCCTCATGTGCCTTCGGTATATAGTTATGCTGGCCACATGACCACAAAAGTGTCTTCAGACATTGCTGTCTCTCCAGCCATGAATCGGAAATGAGCGCTACCTCATAGTGTTGGACATGTCTAGATGGGAAACCTTTGGCTCTTATCTTTTAAAAAAATACATTCTTAATATTTTAATACACAGTAATAGGATTTAGTTTCTGAAAGTCATTTTTATATATTTCTTAATCGGAAGAATAGCAAACCTTGGGTTAGTTTAATTTAAAACACACACACACACACACATCCAAATGCTGTCCCCCATACTCCCAAACAAGGAAGGCATTCATTCCATTCACTTTGTGTCTTTGCCTTCAATGTCTACATCACGTGCTTATGATAGATTCTTCAATAACAGGATATCATTCTTTGAGGCCTAATTTGGATTTAGGACTGTAAATCAGTGTGGAAATCCTCTCTTCCTTTCAGGTGAATTTCACAACATACTTCCACAGCACACTTTCCAGCTTTTTTCTCCCTCAAAGGAGACTTCATATCACTTAAAGGCGGCTGTCCATTTTGAGATTCTACATTCTCAGTCACTACTATTTCCAATCAGTTGCAGTGCTTCCCTTTTCCTTTTGCTGCTGGAGAAATCTTTAATGCTGATCACAAGTTGTACTTTCTTTGCTGCCACTTTAAATCTAGTATCGGACAGCAGTATTTTTGTACATTTTCATGATCCATACATAGGCCTAGGATGTGTTGATTTTCTAATGACATACAAATGCCTGGAATCTGTTGAAACTTGCACTTTTCAGCCTATAAGAGCTTTTTTATGACCTGATGCTTGGGCATGAAAGATTAATACATTGATCTATATCACACTCTAGTCCCTGACACTTAACATTTCTCCTGTGTGCTGGAACACTACTTTGTAATCCATTGCTGGATTCTGTTTGACATGTCTGAATCATGTGGGTGACATTTGGCACCTTTGATGCCAAGAGATTCTTGTGTTAATCAAAACAGAGAAGCCTTTTTTTTTCAACCTTCCTTCTTCCTTGCTAAAAATTTGGCTAGTGTACAGTATATTTAATGAAGCAAGATCCACCATTATTTTTGCCAGGTAGCAATAATGATCTCAATTCCATATTTTTCCTTCCGCTGAATGTTTTATTAAAAATATTGACAAAAGAGGGATGAGTGTTTCTTACAGCATAGTTTTCAGATTGTTGGTTTCTCCATTGGTGGAGGCCGTAGTTATGAATCACACTTAATAGATGTTTAAGTGTACAAACTGTACGTCCCTGTGACATTACTCTTTCTGGTCCATGAGTGATCTTGATTTCATTCCATCAGATTGGCTAACTCCTTTTTAAACTGCTTTGTTTTAGAAATATCTCCTAGATATTGTTAGACCCTTCCAGGAAAAGATAGTTCCAGCTAATGGTAGTAATATTTCCGAGCCATACATTATTGAACCAACAGATTTTAATTCTTAACTACAAGATCGTTTGTGATCCCAGATGGTGTGACACACCTTTAGGAGCAGGAAATCTTGGTGAGTATAGAGAATTTAGGGGGGAAGTATGCTTCACAGAGTAGTTGGTATGTAAGTGGCTCTCTCAAATTCCACAGCAATGACCACTTGTGAATTAGTCCGACTTATTTGAATTGTATCAGATGACCTAAAGTAGCTAACTTGGCAAAAGTGTGAAAGGGGAGAAGCCTCTTTTGGAGTTCCCCAGATTGACAGCTCTCTGAGCTATCTTAAGGTCTTTCAATCACTACTCACTCTTACATGTAATTTAAGTAATTACTAACAAACAAGTGTTCATCCCCCATTCTGTCTGGCCTGTACAACTATCTCATTTCTTGGTTTTAACAGTTCAGATTCTATTCTCTATTGCTATCTTCTCTAAATAAGAGTTTAGGCTCTCTGAATTTTGTGATTACAACTCTTACATAAATTGACATGGCTCTTTCCATCAATATTAGGAGGACACATGAGATCTGAGAAGCAAGCAGTACATTTCTAGATAAATTTGTCCCTTCAGCCCAGTGGTAAAATGCAGTTTATATCTCCAAAATCCCAACTTCAGCCCTAAAGTTCCAATAGGTATGGGGGGGTGCTAATATTTTGAGAAGTTACCAATCAATAATGGACATAATTGTTCAACTGCAACTTTTGGAAGCTCGAAATCATGGTGAATGTTGAAAGATACTGGGAATATTCAGCAATATACAGAGGTTTCCCTTTTCTAACTTACTCAGTCTTTGCTCTTCAGACATGTTGGGAGTAGAGTTCCCAGAACTGCCAGGTTGTAAAGTTGTTGACCAGGCAATGTGGGAATAATGATAGGTGCAAAAATATGTGTAAGAAAATGTAGGGTACATGGCTCGATAGTCTGATTTACTCTAAGGCCATGTTATAATCTATAGATATATAATCCAAAAACTACTGACTCACTGATGGTATGACTCATCAAGGGATCTCTAAAACCATTAACACTACAAAGATGAAACTGGCTGCATACCTTCGTATTGCCATTTAGGCGCTCACCAAGAAAGGATTTTTCAAAATATTAATTTTTAACAGAGTTATTTATGATTTTTGGCAAAACGCAGACAAGGAAGCCATTGCGCATGTGCTGACTTCACACAGAGACTCCAGCTGATCAGTGGACTTCAGGGAAGCCACTGCGCATGCGCGGAGTTTCTCCCAGACTCCAAAGCCTCCGCTGGGTGGGGGAGGCCGCCCGAGGCCTGTGCTTCTCCATGCGCCGGTGGCCTGGGCGGGAGAGGTCAAAGCTGTCGGGAGAAGCCTCAGCTGGGTGGGGGAGGCCACGCGAGGGAGAAGCCACCACTGGGTGGGTGAGCTCTGCAGAATTATGCAAAACCTGTGGCAGAGCACGGGTACAAAAAGCCTGTGCTTTATATTCCTCATCATCCAAAAGCTGAAATATTTCTTGTAGTGCACAGAAACCTCTATAACTGGTTTTATTTTTCTGGGGTGATTTCAGTATGTGAAAAATCTGATCTTACAAAACACAGAATCATTTGGTTTCTGAGTTGCTGTCTTCTTCAAAAAAGAATCTGCATTTTGCCGTTCTATTTGCATTTGCTGTATATCACAGATGGGAGGGAAAGCAAATTCCAGTTCTTGGAAGACAATTGTGAACTAGCCTGGCCTTCTAGATTTTGCAGTCTTGTATTGATGGTGTTTCAGTCTGGTTAGCATGGCTAATAATCTATTTTGATCCAGAGTGTTTGTTTTGCTCTTTTGAAGTGAGTATGCGAGAGCGTAAAAGAAGCTGAATGCTCATTATGAAAGAAAATTGTGAAAAACTCAGTGCAAGTACCTGGTTCTAATCATTTTATGACATAAAGGGGCTTTTGGGATATTTGCTTCTCTGTTTGCCCCAGAGTCCCTATATTATATCTTCCACAGGTAGGCTGATGCCACTCTGGATGCAGACAAATCTTTTCAAAATGTGATTACCTGTATTTTATTTTGCTTTCCTCCTGAGCATGTCCCATATATACAAAGAATCATCCATCTGAGCTGTACCGATTGAGCTTTTAGTCCCTAAGGCACTACAATACAACTTGACCTTAGTTTTTTTTGGGGGGGAGCAGGGCTTGAGGAGAAACGGTCTCTGCAGCATGTCTCTTCGGTTTCTGCAAGGCTGAGTAAAATGAGCAGATTAAGTGGCAAAGAGGTGCAGCGAAATCCCATTCTATAAATCAACAGGTCTTTATTCTCTGTGGGGGCAAAGAAAGTTTTTGAAGTGAAATGGGAAATAAAGATAGTTTATACTTTTCCAGGTAATTTTTCAGTAAGAACACGTGTATCCAATTAGTCCTGGGCCAGAAGAGAATGGGCAAATCTGCTTAACACAAAAAAATCTCGGTGCGCTAGCAGAAATGTTCAGATTCAGAGACATGCAATATACAATGTCGCCACGGTATTCCATGTAAAATAGCCTTTCAGTTATCCTTACAGCCACACCAAGACTTGTGTTCAAACTATGACGATAAAGGGTTTGAAATCAAAATGTAATCAGAAAGATTACATTTATGAAAGATTTATGAATGAAACTCATTTAAGTTTACCAGAATTGGATTTTTCCTGAAATCCTCTCCATCCATTCTCTTGCACAGAGTGGCATATGGTAGCATGAACAAAGTGCTTACAAATTAATAGGAGCATAGAATAGGAAATACTTAGCTAGTGTAGCTTCTCACAGGTTTTTCTTCACTGTTGCTCTTTTACAAGACCCTAACCTCTGTGTCTCAGTGTGTTTTGAGTTGTATCTAAATGACTGCTATATTTTATAGTTTTAGAACGGAAACATTTTTATAGTTTTCTTGTGTACACTTTCATTCAACTGTCTACTTTCAATGGATGGCCTAAAATTTAAACAGTGAGAGAGGAAGAAAAATGCATCTTTCCGTGTTTTCTATGCCACACCAGGGATACTTTTATAAGCCTCCATCACCTCTCTCCTTACCCTCTTTCAGTCCAAAGTGCAGTTATCACTGCTATAGTCTTTCCTCATAGGGAAGTTACTTCAACCCCCTTACCATTTTTTTCCCTTTTTTAAAACTTTTTTAAAACCAACATCCATTCAATCTTATCAGGGTTGAGCCAAAGCAAGTACTGTAATTCCCTATCCATAGCTGTACAGATGTGGGGAAACAGTTCAGCAGTATCACTTGGATGGCCTGAGGTAGAGATGTACAACTATCACCAGCATATTGCTGATATTTGGCCCATTGGGGAGATAGCACTCCATAAAATAGAGTCCTGGCAGCAAAACCTCTATCTTCCCACATACCAACAGAAACCAGTTCTGGAGGAAGAAGGAAATCTATCCAAAATTACTGCCTCCTTTCCCTAAACATCTCAGTCGGCACAGGATACTATGATGATATCAACAACTTCTGAGAGATGGAGGAGGCTCTGGATGGACACTATTGTCATCCTGAGCCTGCCAGTGATCATCTAAGCACAGTCAGTGCTGTCTTGATACACTATCCTGGCCTGAAACCTTATTGTAGCACATCCATATACAGTATTTTGCTTTCTCCAAAGGTCTTTGAAGCTGTAGGCCTACCGGCTTCTTGGCAACTTTATTTAAAAAGACACGAGTTGGAGACCTGGCAAAATTTCCCAATATTGCCAGATCCAGTGATGATCTCTTGAGCAGGGGCGGGCCATCACCTTCTGTAAGGCACAAGGAACTGTTCTCTCCCACAAGCAGTGTGTGTGTGTATAAACATGTACACACACACACACACACCACTGCTTCAGCACTGCTTGGAACCAGGTACAAGATCCTCCCACAGAAATCTTTACTATATATTCTACACGCACACACACACACACAGAGCACTGCTTGGAACCAGGTACAAGATCCTCCCACGGAGATCTTTACTAACCTCAGAGTTTAGCTTTGCTTCTTGCCATGCAGTTGCCTGGATAGAGTAGCTTCATCTAAATGTTTGATAAAATCGTTAGATGATGCAATAGGTTACTGATGAGCGCAGAACAAAAATAGACCGCGGAGCTGATGCGAAAGCGACTTCCTCAGCAGCAGCCCGGGGGGGCTGAAGTATTTCCTGCTGAATGTCTGCCTGGTACTATACACAGCTTGAACTTTTATTTTTTTTTAAAAAAAAGAAGGCAGCGTTTGCAGGGCCTCCGAGCCGGGGCAGGATGGCTTCTACCTAAGGGCGATTCCTGGCACCATTGCCGCTGTCACTCCTCTCTTCTCCCCCTTCCCCGCCCGCAGCAGACGCGATACTAAAGGCGCCCGGGCCAGCGGCCCTAAATAGAAGCTGCCGGCATGGAGCAGGCGACAGCGGCCCAGGCCTTGGAGCAGGTAAGGCGCACCAACAGCAAGCCCGCCGGCTCCGGGATCGCTCCCTTCCCGCCCAGAGAAAGGATTTGCAGATGTCTCCGAGTGACATCTGTCTGTCTTGTCTGCTGGCCCGGGGCACTTCCTGCCGCCCACCTTGCGGTTCACAGCCGCCGAGGCCAGGGTGGGGTTAATAGCCATAGAACTTGTCAGGCT
>JANHFO010000001.1:734723-744781 GCA_032468095.1 Pareas carinatus
AGGGGTCGGTCCTCTCGCCTCTCCTGTTCAATATTTATGTGAAGCCGCTGGGTGAGATCATCCGTGGCTTTGAGGTGGAATTCCATCAGTACGCTGATGACACGCAGCTGTACATTTCCACCTCAGGCCACCCCAACGATGCCGTGGAAGTGATGTCCCGTTGTCTGGAAGCTGTGCAGATCTGGCTGGAGAAGAACAAGCTCAAGCTCAACCCCTCCAAGACTGAGTGGCTGTGATTACCGGCTGTGAACCATCGCTGGCCATTGGGGGTGACACACTGGCCCCCACGGAAAGGGTGCGCAACTTGGAGGACCTTCTTGGATGTCTGGCTGTCTATGGAACATTAAGTGGCAGCCGTCGCCAGGACGGCCTTCTATCAGGTTCGCCTGATTCGGCATTTGCGCCCCTTTCTCGATCAGGACTCCCAACGAACAGTCACTCATGCCCCTGTCACTTCCCGTCTGGCCTATTGCAATGCTATCTCCATGGGGCTCCCCTTGAGGTGCACCAGGAGACTACAGCTAGTCCAGAATGCAGCCGCGCGGGGGATTTTGTGGCGAGTGGGCACGCCCATGTAACCCCTCTCCTGCGTGAGCTGCACAGGCTGCTGGTGGTCTCACGGGTGCACTTCAAGGTGTTGGTGACCACCTTTAAAGCACTCCATGGCATAGGACCAGTTACTTGCAGGACCGCATTCTACCCATCAATACCTCCCGCTGTCCTGTACGCTCCCACAGAGTGGGCCTCCTCAGGGTGCTGCCAGTCAAACAATATCAGCTGGCGACCCCTAGGGTGACAGACTTCTCTGTGGCGGCACCCACCCTCTGGAACAACCTTCTCCCTGCTATTTGATTGATTACAGACTTCGGACCTTCCACCATGCCCTAAAGACCCATTTCTTCCATCAAGTGGGCTTGGGATAGCCGCGCCTTGTCCTCCTGCGTTCAAATTCGATTTTAATTGATGCGAAATAATTTTATTGCTCCCCTTTTTTAACTTTAAATGTTCAGGCCTTATTTAATTTCTTTTAATTATGTTTTAATTGTATGTATTATGTATTTTAATTGCCTGTAAGCTGCCCTGAGTTCTTCAGGAGAAGGGCGGGATAGAAATAAAATTATTATTATCATCATCATCATCATCATCATCATCATCATCATCATCATCATCATCATCATCATCATCATCATCATCATCATCATCAAATGCTATATAAAGTCCATTATTCGTTCTTGATCTCTGAATCTTCCTCCTTTGTCACTGGTACTTATTTTGTAGAGTTGTGCCAGAGATTATGGAGCTAATTCATTACACCAATTAATTTTAATACTTAGAAAAAAATATCTAATATATTTGGAATGCAATTCGATGTGGTTCTGCAGCATTCCAGGCACCACTGAATTACGGTACTTTGGCTCCTTTCTACAAGATTGGAGATGGAGCACCAATCTCAGAGGGAAAGATCTAATGCCAGATGCTCTTCCGATTCCCTGTAGCTCCCATGGTTGCTGCTTTTGAAGGGAATTCCTGACTTGGAAAACTCTCAAGGAAAAGCACTACATGATGGGCAGAAGGGAATGAGGTTCTTCAACTGTCCATCATGTCTCTGATCTAGTGGAAATTTCCAATAATCCATTGGGTAGGTTGCAATAATTTTCTTTATGCTGCTTGCAACTGGAGAAGTCCCAGAAGAGGATGGACAAATAAACATTGCTTCAGGATCCAATCTGGGTCAGTCACCTCTGGTCCCAACGACGGACCCATACTGGATCCTGCAACGCTATCCTGGGACATGTATATTAGCCTTCATTCATGAAACATTGCTTGATTTCCCCATCCAGAGTGACCGGTATGCCAGAGTCATTCCAAACAACACCTCAAATTTAGTTCAGGTGTTTTAATATGCAATATTGCTTATGGAAACAAATTATATCATCTTTCCAGAGTCAGATCTTCGATTGCTCTGGGAAGGTCTGGGGACCATAATTCTTGTGTAAGATTGCATGCATAAGAATGCCACATCAAAGCCTTTTAACTGATGCTTGGTCTTCTAACACTCACTGTTTCCTTGGCAGTAGGCTACTGTGGCTGAAATGCAGCCTCTCAACAATGGCTAGGTCTGCACGTTGATCATCAGTGCGGGGACTGATCAGTGGGTCTGCCATGAGGCAGTCATAGATAAGTCGCAACTTGCATTCCTGGAAGGGAAGAGAACAAAGACATTCTCTTAGTGAAAAGAATGAAATGATGCTCACGAGAGCCTCTGCCAACTGAAACAAGGTTTGAGCCTGAATGTTCTCCCAGGACTTGCACTGATGCAAGATTAATTATTCTCACCTTACATTAACTTTACATCAATGATTTATTCAGAGCTATCAGAATAAATTAGATTATTTAAACTTAATTAGGCTAGTATCCCAGGACATGTTAATTCCCTTCTACAAACCTGAGGGAGTAACTGAAACTGAGATTTTTCTTGTGGTTCCCTACTACATACAGTCAGTTGCTTTTTGAAACAGCTCCCAAGAAAGTGTTTGGAACGTAGCCACTCTGGAAGAATTGAGGGTCAGCCTAATTCTAAAGCCCTTTGTAAGGACAACCAAACACAAGGCAAACGTTGACCGCTTGAGAGTAGGTAGAAATTTATTATACCCCATGACTGGCAAATCATGTCTGAGCGGACTTTTTCTCAAAGAGAAAACAAAGGGGCAAACACTACACTTTCCTACCTCTGCTCTGATAACAACAGACTGTTTGAATCTATCAGAGTAACCCAACCACATTTAGAACTGTCCTGCCAGGGATTTGATCTTGGATGCTCTTCACTGCTGCCATGCCAACTGGCATTCAGCAGATTGATAGCTGTTCCTCAGGGAATATACATTTTTGCCCTGAGAAGAAATGCTTAATTCAGCAGGAAATAAAATAAAATAAAATAAAATAAAATAAAATAAAATAAAATAAAATAAAATAAAATAAAATAAAATAAAATAAAAGCCCTCTTAAAAGCCCTCTCTCTCTAGGTAGAAATGTTTTGTCAATGTAGAAAACACAAAGTATGGGGAATCTCTCCAACACACGTAGTGGGGGTTAGCAGAGAGTATGTTGAGGAGAGGGTACCTCTAAAAGCTATGTGGTGGCAGGGCATGGTGCCCCAAAGCAGAAAACGAACCTAGGGAATTTAACACAGAGGACTTCTGAGGGAGCCCTCTAAATTTCATCCGAGAGGCTCAGCCCTGTTGCCTAGACAAAAACATTTTTGACAAGTATAAAAATGCTATAAATGCACTGAATGAGGTATGTAGAAATGTTATACATAACACCAACATTACTATGAGATGGTGAGTGTTAGCCTGATACTCTTAAATGTGGTTCTACTGCCATGTTTAATGGTGCTATTCACAATTCAAGTCCAATTATATCTGGAAGGCCAGAGGTGGACCACTCTTGTTTTCAGATTAAGGGGCTGTTGTTCCTAAAATCTTTTACTTGACAGAAGAAATGCTATTCATTTTCCTACTTCTTCCACTCATTGTGGTCGCCTCATTCTGGGAATGCTGTTTCTGACAAGAGAATAAAATTCACAAACCTGCTTTTCCAGCTCAGCTTCTGCCCAACGTCTTTTCTCCATTTCCACCTCTACTTGGTTGCGGGCATGTTGCAACTTCACCTCCAGCACTGAGCGCTCAGATTCGGACTGACGCAATTGCTGCCTTGCCCTCTGGAAATCGCGATCCAGTTGGCAGCATTGCTGGCGCATCGTCTCAAGACCCTCGGCAATCTGAAGATATTCTGAAGAGATGAATGGATTCAGTACTGGGATCTGATGGCAAGGGCTCAGAATTACCTATGTGTTAAATAAACTTTGCAAGCGCACACATATCTTGTATGTACCAAGAATAATACGCATTAAGATGGAAAATATCAACAAGAGCAAGGGGAATGGGTTCTCCTCTGGGTCAAGAAGGGGATACAGGAAGTGTAAATTTCTCCCCATTCTTACATGATCAAAGAGTTTCTAGACTCTGGCCAACCTGCTACCAGGAAGTACTGATACTATACCCAAAATAACACAGAATGCTTGAATTAACCCAGCTTTTCCCCACTTTCTATCGAGCCCCACCAACTGGATTGTAAAGATAATATGATCAAAGTTTCATTAGAACAACATGAAACATGCTTAGCCCACCGATTAATGGGTCAATTGAGTTGGCCCAGTTCTGATAGCTATCATGGTAAGAATGGAAGTATTTAATAAGAGACTGTTCAAGAGATTGCATCCTGTGTCTTTGTACCGATGCTTAATTGTTCTATAAAATTTATTCCAAGTTGTGAAAGATCCAAATCAAGAATGGTCTATTCTAATACAACTATTCTTTTGAAATCTGAGGCCCTCCAGAGGGAACTTTGCTGAATTCTCTCTTCTTTCTCGTGTACCTTATAACATTTCTTGCTATCTTCACGGCATTTTGTAATAGCAAGAATACGATGCTGTTGAGGTGTTTTGGATTTATAGCTCCTGCAATCCCTTACTTTTTATCATACTGCCTGCCTTTGGTGAAAGTTGCAGCCTCTGGAGGGCTTCAAGTGACTTATTCACATTCTAGACAGAACATGACCTTCCATGATGGAAATTGAATTAAACAGAAGATAATGCTCAGGACCTATTCTGACACTCCCGCTTCATATTTTCTTTGCTTGTGAGCCAGATACTGCTTTAAAGATTTCTTGAAAAAAGCAGAACCGCTCAATGAGATCAACACAGATATGAAAAGTAGCAAAAACTATATATTCTGTAGACTTGACAACCAATTACTGTAGATGGGATAAATCCAACTATATGGGAATGACCATCAGACAGAAATGGAAAGCACCTGAATACTAACCATGAGGAAGAATAGTGGAAAAACTACTTACTCTTTGATTCCACATGTGAGTTTCCCTTGAGAATCAACTTGGCCAATCTATATACTATTAAAATTCTAGTGTCCATAACCTCTAATTGGGTAAAACAGTGCAACATAGGACAACCATTTTTGAACCAAGATACCTAAAATGGACTAACTTACAGAATATATACAAAATTCAGGACTCATGATTCCCAAGAGAATGAAATTTGGGGAAGTTGTGGCTGCTTCAGTGCTGCTGGGCTGCTGTTGAGGAAGCAAACTCTTCCCACCCATTCCATATTATGACGCCCCCCTATGTGTTCCCTAACCCATGCAGCACCTCTTAGCCCCTCCCATGCATTGGGGTTAGAGTGGAGCCCTAGGCTGTGGTGTCAGATACCTGACCAAGCTGGTGCTTCAGGTGGACCTAAAGAAAACTGGAGAAGTAGCAGCAAAAGCAGCATTTCAAAGTTTTGCCTTCAGATCATCTTCAAAAGCAGCCGCTCAGTTATGCATGTTAATATGATATGAAGGAAACATCTGGGGAGTAATCATTTTAATTATATTTACAAGTTTAGCAGGAATCAGTCTTTTCCCTGACCCCACCTGCTTATTGTAGATACAGCTGAGGCCCTGCTATTCCAAAGCTGTGTATTCCTAGAATATAACCTCAACAAAGCTAAGCTGAGGTTTGTTTCTGTTTGAAAGACGGCCGCAGAACATCAGTTTTTGATTAAGGTTCAAAAGTTAACACAGTGCTATAGAAACAGCAGAGATATACATTCCAATAAGAAGCAGCCAAATCGGATCCAAGGAAGGGAATGTTACCAGGTTAATGCAATGCAGCACACACTCACTGTAACATGAATCCAAGGAATGAAGAATTACTGGAAAATAGCAATAGCCTAAATAAAAGCATCTAATTTATTTATTTATTTATTCTGTTATATTTACTCCTATCCTTTCCAGGCCAAAGGGCAAATTGCAGGAACCCATACAAAGTAGGGGGACAACCAAATAGCTCTCATGGACAATGCTCAACCAATCACAAAATACACATTTATCAGGTTATGAGCTTGCTTCCTGCCATCTTCACCAGCCCTCTGAATGATGTTTGTATCATTCTTATTTTCTAAGAATGCATGCAGCCTATGAGAACCAAAACATTCCTATATTTAATAAAGATTAGGTTAGAGACTGGCTCTCTATGCTTCAACATATCCATTCCCCATGCCCGTCCCCTTTTAAACAAGAAAGCTGGAAGAATAAAAAATTAAAGTGTTTTTGAGTGAAGATCCTGAAGATATCACACGTAGTATCTACAGATACACCGATACTTAAAAATACAGTGTGGATAGCATCAGTGTTATTTCAAGCCAAAATTGAAATTTCACTCCTAACATATCTGGAAGGCCTAAGGTTGAAGTAGACTACTTTCATATACAATACTGTGCTAAATAAAGGAGTACTGAAAAACAACAAAAATCTTATAGAACAGAAGGATCTGCCCAGAATTGTACCTTGCCTTATGAAAGCAGGGACATTGAAAGGCAATAACTTTAAGGCAAGGATAAGCAACTACGACAAATTTACAACCTGTGAACTTCAACTCCCAGAATTCCTGAGCCAACATGGCTGGCTCAGAAATTCTGAGAGTCAAAGTCCACAGGTCATAAAGTTGCTTTATGGTTTGGAGCCCCAAGTAGTGCTTAAATTGGTCATTAAAGCTAACAGATTCAGGGACCAGGTAGGAAGGGTATAGAAATGAAAGGAAGGTGAGCTGGAGCCAACCTACCTACTTCAATGTTACTGTTGAAATCAACCAGCTCCAAGAGTTGGTCTAAAGTATCCATAAGCAGTGGGCCAAAATGATTCATCCTGCTAAAAACAAGGATTGAGAAGGAAATTAAAAAGACAGAGCAGGATCAGCCTAAGAACCGTTTTGGCCTTAAGCACAGCACAAGGCAAGGTCTACTTATGAAGCAAGAAAACAGACTGTCTTCAGTTTCTTCCCTTCAGTAGCCAAGCTCAACCTCTCAGCTGCTTGAAAGGTTCTGCAACAGAAGGCACACAAGTTGTAGAGTTTGAATAGAGTTTGCCTTTTTCCTCCTCCGCCTTCCAGATCAATTGATGCTTGAGTAAAGGATTTTTCCCTTTGCTATTTTTACTTGATTAATTTCAGCTTGACTCTCAATTATCTAGGGGAGACACTGCTTCCCCCACAGTCCCACCTGTTCGGACCGCCTCCTGTTATGTAAAAATCCCTTCAACCCTCGGTTTAAAAAGAGGGGTCCCGCCCACCTCTTCGACTTTAAGAAATAAAGGTGGCGAATGAGGGCAGCTGCCTTATGAGGGCAGGGGGAATTCAATGAAGTCTCTTGGTTTCCTTTAAAATTTCCACCTATTTCCCCTTTATGAGAAGTGGCCAAGCTTGGTACTACTCATTTGCGCTTCAGATGTATTCATTTTAGTACATTGCATAAAAATAATTAAATGCCCTCCCTGCATTTTGCTTGAAGACTTTGTGTATTTTTTAAAAAATCTCTGCCTTAGGAAAGTATCTGTTTTAATTTAAGATGGCTATTGTCCTCAGAGGACATGGTGATCTATAATTTTCTGTTCGAAGTTTGCACATACACTTCTTGAAGTGAAAAATAGTTACAGGTGTTAGCATATCCAACTTCTAGGGTTAACTTAACTAGCGTTAACCATTTCCAAAAGCTCAAGATGGATGCCTTTTGAGGGGACTGTGCAATTCATCAAGTCACAACATCTAGTCTTAAGTTGCTGCAGAAAGAATTCTGGTTAAATAATGGTTTTAATCCAATTTGGGGTATAAATGCAACCAGAAACACAGATTGAGTCACAAGCTAGCTGACCACCATTTAGCCTAGCATTGGATGGAAGCCACCCAATTCTTAAGACTGCTTTCATGTGTGGCAGGAAGGCTGATAGGCAGCTGCCCCTCAGAGCTGAAAGGCCTTGTGTAACTAATCGGTCTTTTCCTGCTTGACAAGGTTGGAAGCCGGATCGGTGGGGAAAGGTCTCCAAGATGGATGTGATTTCGAGTAGAGCAATGGTTCCCAAACTTTTTCAGTCCACCATCCCCTTAGTGCTACAAACTCATCCTCAGTGCCCCCCAACCTCAACCCCTATAAATAGCATTATTTGGAATAGTGGTTTACATGACCCACTAAGGAAGATAGTAACAGTAAAATCCAAAACTGTAATAATTAATTGCACATTTATTCAAAGTCCAATTTAAAAACCTTTTTAGCTAATGTCCATTGCGACCTTGTTTCCTTGATTCAGTTTTTCTGACTGTCCTTGCAGATTCAGGCTATTTGCTAGTATTCTATTTTAGTTATGCACCCTGCTTTCCGTTTTTTATATTTGTTCTTATTGCCACTCAATTGATTAGAGTTCTTTGTGCAACCATGCTGGTTCTCATGTTTTTCCTTCTCTATAGTATTTTTTTACTTGAGCCTTCATTATCTCATTTTTCAGGGTTCCACACATGTTGAACTGTTTTTCCTTTTAGGATTCTCATTCATGGAATCCTTCCTAGTCTCTTAGCTTATTGAAGACGGCTTTCTTACAAGTCAATACACTAGTCTTGGTTCAGTTGCCCCTGACTCTGTTATAATGGATTCAAGTATGACATCTTCGCTCTCCCCCAAAGTTCCTACAACTTCTGCTCCCTCAGCCATTTTGTCCCTTTTAGTAAGGATTAAGTCCAGCGTAGCTATCCCTCTAGTTGCTACTCCCACCTTTAGGACTGTTAGCTGGGCACATCAGGAACCTGTTTGAATTCTGGAAAACTCCCAAAGGGAAGCTCAGAGTTTTAACCAGAAAGGGAGGAACCACAAGTCTGTGTCTTCCAGCATCACTCCCGAGATGCAAGAGCATGACCGCAGGCCCATGTAGTGGGCTCCAGTGAGGCTTTCTTACTTTCCCCAGTTGAAACTTTGGACCTGGAACTGGCTGCTCTATGTCATGATGAATGTCAGTAGCCTTTTGTTAGCTCTGACAATTTTTCTGATTTCCTGGACTTGCATTCGCTCATGGTGCTTATCTAGCAGAGATGCTGCTTCCTGCCAGTGCTTTCCCAGCTGTTCCATCTTACCTTCCTGTTTTTGACTTTGGGAATGCTTGTCAATGTTTACTTACAGTGAACTGACACCCCCCCCTTCAACCCCAAACCTCCAAGGTCAAACATCGGCATTTCTCAAGGGCACATACATGGGCCTTTTGTCTGTCGTTTTAATTTGGAAGAAGTTGCTATTGATACGGTGATCAAAGATAGTGGAGCAGTGTTTTTCCTGCTGGTGACTGGGAATTATGGCCATAAACATCCAGTGCATCTGATTGTGCAGCTGTAAATATTTCACTGGGCCAAGCCCATGCAGAAGCCCCATAGTTTATCGTATTCACTGCTTCTGGCGTTCCCTGTCCTCTCTCGCCTGCTTGGAGATCTCTGCAGCTTCAGCATTGACACCCCCTGTGCTGCAGGGGGGCCTGGAGTTGGCCAGCTCAGCTGCAGAAATGATCCCAACGACCCATTTGGGAATAGGAATACTGCACGGCAGGAGTCCCAGGTCCGTATTTCAGTGACAGATTGAATGGCCCAGTATCAGACAAGGTTGCCAAAGCCCTCTCAGGTATGGGTGTGAGAGTACCAGCCAAAGTGTGTGCATTTTCTCCTCCACAAGTAATTGAGATGTGAGCCAGGTGTTAAAAGCACTTTATTTTCATCCACGTCCCTTAGCAGTCAACGGCAATTTCGAAATATGTGGCTAGCAACATGCAGTTGTTGGACGTTGTTGTTCGACACATCCCCGCCGTAAAAACTTCGGGTTGTAACCGGATGGAGAAGAGACGGGTCTTCCTCGCGCCGGGCTCAACCTTCCGTGGATTCTTCCCGCGAGGCCCCCGTCCCTGCAGTCCCGAGAGCCAGGACTCCTCAGCCCGGGAACGTGATTGGAGGCTTGGCGGGGAAGAGGGCTTCTGGGTGGGGCGAGCGCACAACTCCGGGCGAAAGCGAAGGCCGGGCGGGGGAGGCGGGGGGCCGGGCCGGGCGTGCGGCGGGAGAAGCAGCCCTGCCCGGTGGCTGAGGAGGGGGCGCCCCGAGCGGGCCCCGCAGCCGGCCGGGGCTGAGGGCTCATCCGC
>JANHFO010000001.1:744881-755071 GCA_032468095.1 Pareas carinatus
GCATAGCTGGCTGAGGAATTCTGGGAGTTGAAGTCCACAAGCCTTAAAGGGACCAGGGTTGGAGACCTCTGGTCTAAACAGCCAATGTCTGTGCATATGTGCATATACAAATCTTTCACTATTGAGTCCTGGTGACTGGACAAGCGACCTCAGTTTTTCTGACAAGATTTTCAGAAGTGCTCTGTAGCTACCTGCTTCCTCAGGCTCAGAGTGAGTGACTAGGCCCAGGTCATTCAGCTGGTTTCCTGTCTAAAGTGGGACAAGATCTCAGGACCTCTCAGTTTCTACCCAGGTGTCTTAATCTGTAGATCTGGGAGTCTAGCAACCCCTTAAGTTTGCTGATTTTTGCATGTCAACTTGTTACTGGACAAATTCCTAGTGGCTTCTTAAAAATCAGATAAATGTATTTCCTATTAACAATATACTTCATAATTTATAATTCCTTTTCATCCTCTTTTCCTAGAAGGGAGCATGCATGGAAGTAAATTTTATTCTCAGAGGTTTGTGATGGAGATTTGGCTGAAAGGCTTATTATCCTAGTCATCTTTATGGCTGGTTGTCTGTTTGGATCTCTTAACTCCACACTATGCCTGCTATATGGCATCCTGGGTTGAATACAAGAATTCTATCGGAGATGTCCTTGTTACATTTATAGAGCGTCCAAACCCCTCAGAAAAAGAGTGCTTTTCCTTGAATAATTATATTCCAGTCATCCCAAAAACATATTCATGATATTAGTTATTACAATCAGTATGTTTATTTCATAGGTAATCTTATGTGCTTTTTTGGCTACTTTTTTTATCTTAAAATAAATGTACTAGGTACCCGTACTCTAACTGCATTTAGAAGCAAAGAATAACAAACCACTGCCTCTGAATCAGTGATGGCCGATTTCTCCTGGGATCACTGATAGCCTGTAAATATGTGGTTCATGATGCAGTTGGCACTCGTATAAGGTCTTCCCTGGCACTCATATATGGAACGTGAACTTACGCATGGGTGTGTAAAGGTATCTTCCCTTCTGAAATTTCCACTCAGTGTACAACATCCAGGGAAGAAGTCACACTCCTACTGTTTGGGAGTGGAGTTTCATGGCACATCTTCCATCTCTGCTCCCAGTTTGGAGTAATTAGATTAGAAATGTTTGGAAGAAAGATTACATCATTTTCCAATATCTAAGGAAGGATGAGGCAACAGTTTGAACCTCATGTTCTATATACACTTCTCTGAAAGGAGGAGGCGCGTAGAATTGAATGCACGAAGGCTTCCTCCCATCAAAAGAGGGTTTTTAATTGGTTGAAGCAAGGTTTCCTTTGCTGCTCTTGTTCAGTTGAGTCAGATTCTTAGAGAGTGCCTGGACAAGTCCCTACAATTCTCTTGGCGAAGTTTTTCAGAAGTGGTTTGCCATTGCCTCCTGCCTAGGGCTGAGAGAAAGTGGCTGGCCCAAGGTGACCTAGCTTGGCTTTGTTCTGTACTTCTAAACTTGACCAATGATTATTGGAATTTCAGAAACGGGAAAGTGAGGCACTGGCAATCAATCTTATGGGTGTACTCTTGAGGGAAGCCTGCAAGGCTGCAAATGTTTCTTTGGGTGAACTGGGTATAGAAAATTCACTTGTATAGGTTGGAGGGACACCCTTTAGACTGAATCCTGCCTAAAGAGTTGAGCTCCTCAAGCATTATGTCAGTAGACCAGCCAGGACACAATCCAATCCCTGAGTTCATTCTCTAAATCTCTTCAGACTCTCAGGGTGAATAAAGCATTAAGGCCTTGTCTGTCGATCAAGGAAATCCAAGTTAATAGGCTTGTCTGGCACCAGTACAATACGGGCAAGAGACTTCACATCAGTGCACTGCGGATCTGGTCTGATCAAGAACTTCTGAATTATCTGGAAACAACCCAGAGAAAAATTGCACATTATTTCACAGGCTTCTTGTCTAGTTCTACCTTGCTCTAAATTCATTCACATTACTGATATTTCTTTGTTTCTGATCTCCTGCACCATAGCATTTTATGACAAAATGGTTGCCAGTTGGCAAAGTCGTGAGAATGGCAAAGAAGGATTTTTTCCCTCCTAAAGTCACATTCACTAATCAAGTCATAATTAAAATGGTAGTTCCCTTTCTTTTCCTTTCCTTTCCTTTCCTTTCCCCTTTCCCATAAAGTTATATTTAGATCTTCTGGCCTAAGGAAATCTCTACTTTTCTACTTCTTGGAATGAGGAATTAGTACTATTGCAACCCTTTCTCTCTATTCCACCTACCCACTGAAGTTAAATCTATTATGAAGAGCAATGGGACAGGAAGGAGAGAATGATCAGTCCTGTGAAGACCACAAAGTCAGAGGAATATCAAGTATCTTATATGCTTGAAGGATTAGATACAGGTAGTCCTTGACCTACCTCTACAATTGGGACCAGATTTTCTGTTGCTAAATGAGGTGGCTGTTAACCTTTTTGTTGTAATTGGTTATTAAGTAATTTAGAGAAGAACAACGTAGATGATAAGGAGTCTGAAGGCTAAATCATATGATGAACAGCTATGGGAACTAAGTATGTTTAGCTTAAGGAAGAGAAGGAGTTGTGACAGTAGTGTTCCAATATTTCAGGGGCTACGGAGAATAAATACCGCTTTATTCTCCATAGCACCTGAAGGTAGAACAAGAAGCAATAGGTGGAAGCTCATCAGAGGGAGATTCAACCTGGAAATAAGGAGGAATTCCCTGACTGTGAGTATAATTAGTGGGACATCTTGCCTCTTAGAGTTGTAGATGTTCCATCACTGGAGATTTTCAAGAAAATACTGGACAATCGTTTGAACAGAATGGTATGAAGAGTTCTGCCTCAGGCAAGGGATTGGACTAGGAGACCTCCAAGATCCTTTCAGATCTATGATTGCTATTGTGGTTGTTAAGTGAATCATGCGGTGGTTAGGTGAGTCCAGCTTCCCCCACTGACTTTGCTTGTCCGAAGCTTCCTAGGATACGACCCTAGGATACTCCAACGGCCATAAATACATGCCAGTTGCCAAGCGTCTGGATTTTGATCATGTGACTGTAGAGGATGCTGCAATGGTTGTAAATGCAAGGATCTGTTGTAAGTCACTTTTTTCAGTGCCGTTGTAACTATGAATGGATGCTAAACAAATGGTTGTATGCTGGGGTTTACCTGTACTCTTAATTGACCCTGCCTTCCACCTTCTGGGAAACAGCTCAGAAATCTATATTTCCCATAAATTAACAGACACCAAAAGCAGGTGGGGGAATTCTACTGATTTCCCTGTGGACAGAAGTCAGACTTGGATCCCAGAAACGCAGAGTTGGAATGTCACTTTATTTTGCAGCCACGCTATCACGAATCATACAGAGACTGGCACACATATACTTACACGCAGAAACAAACTTACCCTGGTGAGGGCCAGGTGCATTTCCAGTTCAGCAATGCGACGCCCTGCGCAGGCACGTACTCCATAACCGAAAGGAATGGAACCGAAGGGGTGAGGGGACACCTCTCTTTGGTCTCGCAACCAGCGGCGTGGCAGGAAGCGTTCTGGCTCTGGAAAGTTGCTCTCATCGTGCGAGATGCCATAGTGAGCCAGTACAAAGAGGCTCTAAATCCAATGGAAAGCAGAGAAAATTAGAACAAGGATTTCTGAGTAAGCCAACGGAGATACTGGTCTTCAACAAGGTTCTTCTTCCGGCAGATGTATGATAGTGGCAACAAACATGGGCAGAGTTTATACGGGTATCCCTTCCATGTGGGAGATGACAGAATACTGGCATTTTTTCCAAAATGCAAGTGCTTTCAGTAGACAGAGATCAAACTCTGTGGTGTATGTGCAACAGAGACAGAGTGTTTGTCTTCAGCAGCTGTTGGTATTGGTCAGTAGTAAGTTCTCAGACTGCGTAGCTTGTTTTACATTCCGTAGGGGGGAAAATTATCTTATAAATAAAATTGCTTTCTAATTTAATCCTTGATCCTTATATATTCCAACCTGTTCCATTTTCCTAGACTTTTCCTAACTTGGCCTGGCATGGATTGACATTCTTGGCGGATGCGAGCATTCTTAGCATGGACTACTATCCCAATGATAATACTATGTTTCACATTCTTTCTGGTTACTAATCCCAATTCACTTAGAGATGTCCTGGTTGCAAGATCAGTCGTAAACCTATACTTACATCCTTTGGGAACTTGTATCCTTGAATGACAACCTCCTTCTCAGCAATAATTCGTGCATTGGTGGGGACCACAGGATAAAGCCTATAAAAGAGGAAATGGCGGGTCAGTGGGCAGTGCAAAACAGCAGGAGGAGGCCCCTGATGACCAAGACCACGGATAGCAACCCTTTTCGGTTTGACGTGTTGAAAACTTGGAAAATGCCTATATGGATCTGCTGGCGTGTCATACTGGCCCCAACAAAAGAGAAATAATTCTTTCATATTATTATTTTTTTAAAAAACCATTGTCCAGTGTTATGTGACAGCCAGGGTGTGCTGCATGTCTCTTAACTCCAAGCAATGTTCTCTTTATGTTGATAGGCCCCTGTGGCCTACCTAAGCTAGGTCCAGGTCACCCGAGGCCTTTGCCCTTGAAGTGGCTTTGGAGAATATTCTTCCACGGCTTTTGCAGCCTCTGAAAATCATGCAAACGTATGCTCCATTCTTGTGTGATTTTTAAACCTCCAGTGGGGGTGCGAGAGCACTCCATTCTCCCACGGTCTTCTCAGCCTCTGAAAGCTATGTGAGAACTGGGCATGCTTCTGAGAGTAACTATTGGCAGGTATTGGTGAATGCTGGTGTGTTACTTTTGACACGTGTGTCATAGTTTCGTCATCACTGACCTAGGCTTTTTCCACAGTAGTTCTGGTTTCTACCTAAAAACTCTCAACAGCATTTTACTACTACTATATGTGTCCTCTTACTCTTTTGAGACAGGTGCAGGTTTTCCTGCAGGTCACAAGGGAGTCACAAAAAGTGGTCTGTGTTAGATCCGGAGACGGATCTGCAGTTGCCGGAGGGTAGCAATTAGTTCCTTCCGTCCGGAATTACAAGTGTTACATTTACCTGGACAATGTATGATATGATTAATGGCTAGACAGCCGGGCAACCGGCTGTCGGGTTTGCATGATTGGTTAAAATGAAAAAGGTGTGATATATAAAAGTGCGATGTTAACAGTTTGCTTTGCCTTGTCTTGCGGAGAGCGTCTCTGTTAGTTTTCATGAATAAACTGTTGTAGTGAAAACACACGTGTTTCCAGCCTGTTCCTGTAAAGACCTAACAGTCTGCCCTGCATTTGTTTCGTGGCAAGGAAAGAAGGTTAAAAAACCAGGCGGAGCAGTCAAAAGCAAGAAGTAAATGTTTGTCAAGTGCCATGCTTTTGCTTTGGGCAGAAGTGGGAGCTCGAGTGGCTGGGGATCCAGTTCCTGCTGCTGCTGAACTCTGGGCAGAGATACTGTGCAAAGGATGTAGAGGATTCGTTGCTGTATTCTTTCTGGAGCAGGAGCTGTGGTTCATTAACTCCTGAAGTTAATTGGATAAACATGCAAAGCTTTTTAGAAACTCTGAGGCAGAAGTAAGAAGCAATTCGGGGTAGTGGTTAAGAGTATGAGGCTTGAAAACAAGAGAACACAAATTCTGGCCTTTACTTAGGCACAAAGCCAGCTTGGACCAGTCACTCACGCTCAGCCCTAGGAAGGAGCCAATGGCAATCCAATCCTGAAAAACCTTGCCAAGAAAACTGCAGATTAGTCCGAGCAGTTGTTACAAGTTGACATACAAATAAATAAAAGGGAGAACAGAATCCAATGCCAGATGCTAAGACAGTCCTGTAAAAATGTGATTATAGTGTGTTATCTTAACTGGCAGAAAGGTTCTCGCTCAGCTAGAACTCAGGACAATCTCCTTCCAGACCTGTGTAGTCAACAGGAGTCAAAACTACCTTAATAGCACACATACACAAATGGGAAAGCTGCAGAAAAGTCACAGAAGGACACATGAAAGTGAGGGAAAATATTATACTGTATTAGTTTCCTGCAGGATGACAAATACTCTGTTTGCGCTTCACAGTTTCTTGAACATTTTGGGTGGGCCAGTATCTGACCCAGAATTTCGCATCTGCAAGACTTCCAGCCTGCTTTTACATTCTTACGAACGCAGGTAGTCTTCAACTTATGACCAACTTACCTTGGAGTTACTTACAACTCAGATTTGAAGTTCTGACAGTCACTCCTCCCCCCCCCCCACACACAGTCACAACCTTGAGGCACTCTAGCAATATGTCTGATTTTAAGCAGCATCCTTCGATCACATGATTGTGCTTTACGACAGTTTTGTTGAAAACTAGCACTTCCAGTTTTTGGCAAAAGTGTGCACATAGCAAACAATTGTTTCGCTCAATGCTTTTTTTGTCACAGTTCCGGCACCTTTTTTTTTTGCCTTAAATACAATAAATAAAAGAACTGAAGATATAATTTAAAAAAATAAAAGATTAAGACCTTTTTTCTTACAAAAAAAAAGCACTGGTTTCGCTTCACAGCCACCGTGATTCGCTTTACAATCACCATATCAAATTGGGTCATAATAATAGTTCAGGTTCCATTATGGTTGCAATTGGAAGACGATCAGCAGTTTGTTTAAAGCCCAGGGTGCAAAGTTGTAGAGGCAGCAGCTACTCTGCCCTTGACCTGAGGTTAAGACTGCATCCTGCTTCTTTGCGCAACCACAGAGAGGCTATTACCTGAGAGTCTCCTTGATTACTGCCTTAAGCAGAGGCATCTTGTTGATGTCCTTGGCTCCAGGGATTTGGCCTGTGGGTACCACATTGGCTATTTCCTGATATAAAGCTTCCTGGATGTCTGGGTCTCTAGCCAGATGGTACAAACACCAAGACAGAGTGTTGGATGTCTGAAAAAGATCAAACAAGAGCGTGAAAGGGATAGGCATCTGCCCAGGGCAGAGTAATGAAAACACACCATCGCAAATGCTGTGACTTATATCTTGTGTCAGACACTGGGAAGCCCCTGCATGAAGGCATTTGTCTGATGATTTCACCGTATGTGTTTCGTTGCTGCGAATTGCTGCAGGTGCGTGGCTTGTGAAATTGGTCCCTCTGAGTAGCGATGGTGCACCTGCCGCCAGAGAGGGCTCTGAGTGCGTTCACCATCCCTGTGATTGGCGGTTTCTGGGCGAATTTGTAGAGAGAAGTCCCTTTACAATTCAAGCTTATTCCCAAGTCTGAATCTCTAATTTAGAGGCAGGGTGGGACACGAATATAGCAATTGGCTAAAAATGGTGTATAAGATATTCAGTGCCGAGACTGGAAAGATTTTTCAGAGATTCACTCATGCTGAAAAGGAAAATAAAAAAGGGATTTTATTCTCAGCCACGCCCCTCAGACCTTTTGTAACAGCCGATTTTTTCAGACATTTGGGGGGGGGGGGAAGGTTCATAGTGCAGGGTAAAACTCCTGCTTTATATAGAAGAGGCAACAGGTTCAAAATGACATGTCTGAAGGTCAGAGAATCGGAAAGAGAGATGGAAAAGCTCTCTGGAAATTAGCAAACTACCGCCATTTAAAATGCCAACAACTGTGCATCACCATGGGCCTTGTATGAAAATATAGTAAATAAAACAGACAAGTAGACAAAAGAATCTGACTTTGTACAAAACGGGTTCTTGAGTATTTATGCTCCGGAAGAGCACTCTTAAGCATCTGGTGCAGTGATAGCAAATGTTTGGGCTCAGTGTATCCAAAATCTGAAAAATGCCTAACTTGACTCTGGTGCCTTGTCATACACATGCACACGTATCCCAAATAAGAGAGAAATGATTCTCTATCGCACACACCCCAATCTAGGCCACCCTGAACAGTGGTGAGGAAGACTAGTAAATGCTAATAAATTTACTACTAGTATTGCTTTGCTGGATGTTGCTGGGAATGCTGTATAGTTTGCATTAAGACATATTAATCTTGTAATCATGACCTGTGGCCCAAGTAATCACTGTAAGTGAACTTTAAAAGAATACGGAACTAGAAAGAGCTGATGGTGTAAGACACTGTCATAAGCATATTTTGTACTTTTCCATACTTTGTGTTGTTGCATATGCTAACTTTTCCTTTACTTGACTCGTGCCTTAAGATTAGTTTAATGCCTTAACTTGGTAATAGGGGACGCTTGGGAGGAGTGAGGGGGAGCTAAGGATGCTAAGGGGTATAAAGACCGCACTCTGAACTTAGACCGGGGTTCAGAATTTGCCAAGCTAATACTCTGAACCGCTGTTCACGAATAAACCTGATTTCTCTAACTCTTCGTGGTCCTGTGTCCCAATTCCGTGGTTAGGAATTCTACTACAATGGCACCTGGTAGCACTAGGGTTGGGCCTGAAGTGCAGGCCTGAGTCTCGATTTCAGCCCTAGTGCCACTGCTGTCACTCAAAAAGGCCACTGCATCCCACTTCCCAAGGCGTGATTGCCCTGCAGCCCAGCACTCCCCCAGGATCTGCCACATACTGCTCACCTTTAGGGGATGTTCTCTTTCCGTTGACAGCCCCCCCCCGCGGTTTATCTGAGGCTGCTCTGAGTCTCAGGAGGCCTTCGATCTTAAAGCAGCTGCAGAGAATGTTCTCCTGTGGCTTCTGTGGTCTCTGAAAATTGTATGGGAGCATGCCCCCATTCTCATCTGATTTTCAGAAAGTTCAGAGTCTGCATGGGAGCACACCCCATTCTTGTGTAGCCTCTTCAGCCCCAGAAAATCACATGAGAATGGGGCATGCTTTCAAGAGCAGTCGCCGGGTCTTCGTGAACATTGGCCAAGTCTACCGAAAACATTGCGGCGTGTCATCTTTGACACCCGTTGTTATTGGTCGCCATCACTATTCTAGTGCATATTTGGGCTTTCAAGCAGCCTTGTGATGAATATAGGCTGATCAGCAGGTGACAATATATGTTCGACAACATGACAAGCATTTGACACCATTTTTTGCTCCTCAAGTGTCACCCTAACAGGAAGAATAGGAAGTCAGTGTCCTACCGTGTCAACACCAGCCAATAGCAGCTCAGTTATGCTTCCGTATATCTCTTCATGACTAAGCTGCCCACTGCTGATCAGGTATGTCAAGTATCCTGAAACATCCTCACCCTGTTCCAGACGCTTCTCTAAATCCAAAGTTTTCTGATCAATCAGTTTTTTCCCTGCAGCATGAAATAGCCCCAGTTACTGATGATTCACAATACTGAGACTAGCAAGACAATATCCATTATAATGGAGAGGTTTTCATCCATTGATTCCTTGGCTATACAAAGAGGTTTAAAGAAAATACAAATTCCCCAAGAGGAACACAGACAAATGTCAGCTCCTTGGATGACCTCAAACTGATTTTGACTAAAAATCCAGTGTTATTCCAAAATCCCCATCACTCACGTACCAAAGGCAAAGATTGTATCCCAGCCTTGTAGGTAACGATTAAAGAAAGGCACCATGTTCCGTGTCCATTTGGGTAGGAAGGTGACAAAGACAGAATTCCTGAACATATATCCAATAGCATCAATGAAATTTTTTGTTTCAACGGGCATTTGCTTCTCTAGACAGCCAATGCGGGTCTCAAAGAGAATGTAGGAGATACCTGGAGGTGGAAAAGAAGGTGAGTCATATAATTATGCAAAATGACAGCCAGTAGGAAAAGAACGCTTCAGTCTAGAAAGAAAGGGTCTGATAAAGATGTGATGTGAGAAGAATGCTTTTAGCTATAATGAAAGGTATTGTGGTTATGCTTCTGATTTCTATAGAAGTACTGAAATGGATGACAGTCCAGTGGGCAGGATATACTGTGGCCATACTGATAACTAAGCAACATTTGTAGACAGTTGACTCAAACTCTCTAGTGAGTGATATTCTCCCTGCTTGGAAGCATGGCGTTTGTTCTAAAGGCTCATGTTAAGACAACTTTCAGCCTAGACTTCCAGAAGTGCTGCATTTCAGCTCCCTCATAGTCATAAATGAAAATGGGAATCTTTACTTGAATCTCTTGATCAATTGTTTTGGCTGAATCCTACTGAGTCAACTTTTATCCCCTTCATGTCTTTTGTGGGGCTAGCTAGCTAGCTAGATAAGATATAGATAGATGATAGATAGATAGATAGATAGATAGATGGATGGATGGATGGATGGATGGATGGATGGATGGATGGAT
>JANHFO010000001.1:770043-780566 GCA_032468095.1 Pareas carinatus
GGTGTTAGGGTTATACGGGTTGTGGTCCCTTTAAGAACCCTACAGGTTGGTTTACAGAATGGTTGGCCAGCTGAATCAATATCGCAATTAGCCCAGGACCCAGAGCATATAAGCAGCAGATCCTAATTCACCCTCTCTCTCGCTTGGTGACTCCTGCTGTGTAACATACGTCTCTGTATCGGTTCCTGAATTGCTGTTTATTGCTGGCCGACTTTGTTGGCGAAGATACTGCATAAACAGCATACTAACTTGGTTAGTAGAGGGATTGCTTGACTGTGGTTTTTGACAACTGGACTGTTGACTTTTGAGTTTGGACTGTGCTTCGCTGTTCTAACTATAAAGGCTTCTATACTTCAATTGCAGTCTGTGCTTGTGTTCCACTGCTACCTCTCTAGTACGGACACCTCCGTTCTGTGCACCCTCCTTTCAACCAAGGAACCTGCTTGTGGCCAACACTGGTTACAAGCCAGGGGTGCCCTGTCAGGGTGTCTGTTCTGCTACCCCAGGGCATTTTCTCTGCAGAAGGGACGGTGTGGTCCTGATTTGTGGTGGACTAGGCGAGGGATCTTGAACCTTTCTGGCTTTATGGGCCGCCGGGGAGGAGGGGGGAGAAGGGATGGTTCCGTGCAAGCAGCGGGCACGCACGCTCCTGCAGCGCCATTTACACGAGGGGCGGGTTCGCCTGCGTGCCCCCTGCACATACGGAGCTTCCCGTGCAAGCGTGAGCCGCACCACTTGTGCAAATGGAGGTGTATGCGCTCACCCACTGCTCACCCGGTTCTGAACAGGCCACGCCCTTGTGGCGGTCCGTGGCTCAGGGTTTGGAGACCCCCTGGACTAATTGTGACTGCGGGGTTTTTTTGCAGACCGCGAACGGATCACTCTGGGTACGGATTATGGACTTTTCCTTGTTAATATCAGGACAAACGGTGAGCAATTCGCTTGGACTCCGCTGATCTGAGCTCCCTCTCTCTCCCTTACACACACACACACACACACACACACACACCACAAACACATCAACGGATTATGGTTGATCTTGGAAAGTTCCCTTTGCAGGCTTAGCGCACAGGCTGGTCCACAACTGGAACTGGCACTTCCGTTGCTAAGCGATGCGGTTGTTAAATGAGCCCCTTTTCGGTTCCTGTGGCAGGGGGGCCTTGTGGCGGCGGCTGACCCCTGACCCCGGATCTCGACTCCTTTCCTCCCTTCCAGACGTGCTGCGGGTGGGCGACTGCCGGCGGGTGCAGCTGCTGCTGGTCTCCCCCGAAGCTCAGCTGCTCTCGGTGCTGTGCGGCAAGAACCACGGGGTCCGCGTCTTCTCCTGGGCCGAGCTGGAGACCCCCGAGGCCCCGGGGACCAAGGTGCTGGAGGCCAAAGGCTGCCAGGCGCTGGCGGTGGGGCTCATCTGCCGCGGCACAACCCCCGTGCTCTGCGCGGCCTGCAAGCGCCAGGTCCTCTGCTTCCAGCTGACCGCCACCCACCCGCCCCACCGCCGCATCAAGGAGATCCAGGCGCCCGGCTACGTCCAGTGCCTGGATGTGCTGGGGGACCGGCTCTGCGTGGGCTACCCGTCGGGCTTCTCCCTCTACCCTCTGCTCAACGAAGGGCCCCCGGTCAGTCTGCCCCACGCGGACGACCCCCGGACGCCGGCCGTGGCCCAGATGGAGGCGCTGAAGGCCGTGGAGGTCAGCCTGAGCGAATTCATCCTGTGCTTCAGCGGGTTCGGCCTCTACGTGGACGCCCACGGCCACCGCAGCCGCGCCCAGGAGCTGATGTGGCCGGCCGCTCCCCTCAGCTGCTGTGAGTGGCTCGTGGGTCTGGAGGGCGGCTTTTGACTGGGGAGGATGGGTGCTGTAGTCTCGTGGGACCTCTGCGTGCTAGTGGGTTCCTGTGCAGGGCTGACTCGACAGTCGGGGCCTGTGAAGTGCAGCTCCTGCTTCGACTGCATCAGAAGGGGCAATTATTGCATTATAGTTTCAGTCGTACAGGTGGTTCCTCGGCTTGCGACCACAGTGGAGCCCCATATTTCTGTTGTTAATTGAGACATTTGTTAAGTGAGCCTTGCCCCATCTTGCAACCTATTTTGCCTCAGTTGTTAAGTGAATCCCTGCAGTTGATAAGTTAGACCAGTGGTTGCCAACCTGTGGGCCAGGACACACCAGTGGGCTACGAGAAAGTGTTGATGGTCTGAAGGAAAATCTGGAGATTATTTGAATTTTTTTGTATGGTTCCCGTGTGTTTGTGTGTCTGTCTGTCTGTCTGTCTCTCTCATTTTCTCTCTCTCTCGAGCAGGAACAAATACCACACTAAAATGTGTAATCCTTAAAGAAACTTTAATAATTTTGCTACAATTAAACAACTTTTAAAGATTTTGTTATGATTAAACAAGCATTTATGATTCTGTTATAATTAGCTTTTTTAATTTTGTTATATTAAATGGGTGCCTTTTATATTAATAAAATGGAAGCTCTCTGATCATTATTTTACAAATGTATGCACCTTTTTAAAAAATTCATATTATTGGTCCGCGGGATTTAAAATTATGGATTTGGTGGTCCCTGAGGTCCAAAAGGTTGGCAACCAGTGAGTTAGACAACCGGGTTATTAAGCGGCTCCCCCCTTGACTTTGCGGGTCAGGAGCCCATTGTGGCTTATTTGGTAAACCGGCGTTAAGCCGATGGCCGCATAATCGGCAGAATTACGTCAGGATGTGGGCGGCTGCGGGAACGAGTGACAGATCCGACCCAGCGGTGTTAACTCTTTTCCATTCCAGGCTACAACGCCCCTTATTTGTCAGTATTCAGCGAAAACAGCCTGGATATCTTTGACGTCCGGAAGGCTGAATGGATTCAGACGATCTGCCTGAAAAAGGTGCGTGCCGCGTTCTCCGTTCCCCCAAAGCGACCGAAGGTTAAAAGCTCCCCTTTTGGTGAAACAGGCGCCCGATCAGCGATCGGGGTGCATGGCTTGATAGCCGGCCATGAGCGCGTTCACAAAATGGACGCCGCCGGTGTGAGGCTGCAGCCCCAGAGGACTATATTCCTTTTTTTTTTAATTTTATTTTTTATTAAAAACAAAACTTTTTTTGCTTACAACTTTAAAAACAACATTTACATTACGGACATTTATACCATTGTTCAATCTTTACATTGCAGACATTTATACAGTTGTTGTCTTCTTTTCTTTCCTTCTTTCTTTCTGGTTCTCCTTTTCGTCAAGTTGTTGACAAATTGTTTTTTGGCTCTTGTTTTCTTTCATTCCTTTTATCTTTCTGCTTCCGTTTCGCATCGTTCCTATCATCGTACTTACATTGTTTATCCAATACATATTGTTCATAATTTTTGGAACTATGGTTTCAAGCCCGTTAACCATCGACCTCTCTATAGGACCGCATAAATTTGAGTCCTTTTTTTTTTTAATTCTATCGCATAATATGAGGCCTTACGAAACCATAGTTTGTTTTGCATCGTTGTTTAGTATTGATTAATTAACTATTTCGTAGAACAATGTCAGTTCCAGTGTTAGTCACCTCTGGAAAGGGAGGAGATATAGTAGGCAGAGGCCTATATTCCTGAAGACAAAAATGTTTAGTTTAGCTCAGTTTATACAGTATTGTCATCACACCTCGTACCGTGAAATTAAATGCCTCCTTCAATGCACATATACACAGAAAACTAATAAAGCAAAACAAAAACAGGCACCCTTCACATCCTATGCAAATAAACTGGAAACCCCAGATATGGCACCAATATTGCTGTAGGTGGTAGAAGTCGATTCGGCTCCTGCTCTGGGACAGAAGCTGTTTTTCAGCCCGTCTGTCCTTCTTTTTATTATCCTGTCCCACCTGCCGGATGTGAATAGATCCAAAAAAGGCTTTGAACCTCCTTAAGGCAGCAGGAAGGAGCCGCGAAGCTCTTCCAAAGAGGGGAGGGGGTGACCGATGGTTCTCTGGCCAGTGAGCTGGACCCTCGGGGGCGCTCGTCCCATCGGCCCCTGTGCCCTCGGCAGACCCCTCCCGGGCGCGGGGGGTTAAAACCTTCTCCGTGGTTTTTAGCACGTTCTCCACAATCGTTTGTTCAGCGGCTGTTCAACGTTAACGACAGCGTTGATAAAAGGAATTGAGGACTGTTTTTCACACGTACGACCTTTGCCGCATCTCTGGGGCCGCGCGATCCAAATTTGGACGCTTGGCAAGCGGCTCATATTTATGACGGCCGGCGTGTCCTGGAGTCCCGTGATCCCTTTCGGACACCCTTCTGACAGCTTTCTGTGGCTGAACAAGACGGCTGTGGAGTTTTGCTCCATTTTACCACCTTGCCGGAGTCGTTGAGTGAATTGCTGCAGTCGTTAAGTGAATTTGCGGTTGTGAAGTGAATCGGACTTCCCCCTTGACCTTCGGCTTGGCAGAAGGTCCCAAAAGGTGATCAGACCTTCAAAGCGCTCCATGGCTTAGGGCCCGGCTATCTACAGGATCACCTTCTGATGGCAAATACCTCCCACCGACCGGTTCGCTCCCACAGAGAGGGGCTCCTCGGGGTGCTGTCGGCCGGACAATGCCGGCTGGAGACCCCCAGGGGGAGAGCCTTCTCTGTGGCCGCACCCACCCTCTGGAACGACCTCCCCCCAGAGATTCGCATCATTACTGACCTCCGTGCCTTCCGCCGGGCAATTAAGACCCACCTGTTTGCCCAGGCCGGATTATCTTAGGATCCCCTCCCCCTTCTCCTTCACATTATACTAATCTTAATTCGATTTTAAATTGGTTTTAACATTTGGATCTTAAATCAGCCTTATTGTTTTTGGTATTTTAAATTGTTTTAATTATGTCTATTGTCGTATGTCATTGTTCACTTTGTGTTTTATAATGGCTGGGTCCCTTCGGGGAGAAGGGCGGTATATAAATATGATTAAATAAATAAATAAATAAATAAATAAACTTACAACCATTTGTTTAGTGACTGAAGTTATAAAGGCACATGGAAAAAGTGACTTATGGCCATTTTTCACATTTATAATCATTGCAACATCCCTGTGGTCATGTGATCAAAATCCGAGTGCTGGGCGACTGGCATGTATTTCTGACAGTTGCGCTGTCCTGTGGTCATGTGGTCACTTTTTGCAACCTTCCCAGGCAGCTTCCGCCAAGCCAAGTCAACAGGGGAAGTTGGATTCGCTTATTGACCACATGATTCACTTAACAACTACAGTGATTCACTTATCTTTATCTTTATTTGGATTTCTATACCGCCCTTCTCCCCGAAGGGACTCAGGCCGGTGTACAGCCTATAAAATGCATAAATACAAACATCAAAAATTAAAACTCTATTAAATATATATATATTAACATGTGGCTGGATTTTTCTAAAAAACCAAATATTAAAACCAATGACCTTTTATGATTTGAGATGATAAACAAAGCAACATAGGGGAAAGGAATATAAAAGGCTAGTCTTAAATGCAGAAGACTGATTTTAATTTTGAACAGTATGAGACAAGTGTCTATTCCCCTTGCCTTCTCCGAAAAAGCTCCCACTGCAGAGGAAGAAAATAATTGTGTTATAGGCAGTCAAGTTGGAATGCTCGCATCTTTTCATTTATTTAGATCGTGGAGGGAAAGTTCATAAAATGGAGCAAAAAGTCACTTGACAATTGCCTTGCTTAGTAACCAAAATTTTGGACTCAGTTGTGGTCGTAACTCAAGGACTGCCTATATTGCACAAATACCGATGTAACGTGCCCGTATTCCCTCAGATTATCCAATCCTATCAGCTATTTCAATCATAGCCTAGATATGAAGCCTAAGCGATAGCCTGTGCTATGAATCAAAACGCCCCAATTCAGATCTTGCCTCTGCCGACCGTTCCTCGAGTTATGTTAAGACAAACCGTTCTCACTTTTACCTCAGAACAAAGCCCGCTGGTGAGGACTAGGAACATTTCCCGATCCTGCCGTGTCCCAGCAGGGATTACCGGAAGATTGTGTACATGAAATGTTTTGAATTGTCTAATATGGCTTTTATTTTAAGCCATTCCCCGTTTTGAAAACTAGCAGGCCTTATTCCAAGCTTAGTTCCATATGGCACTTCAAGGCGGTGGAAAGCTGCTGTTAGCTATAAGGAGGACGCTGAAGTAACTGTGAAAATACAAATAAGTCATGCCGTAAGGCTGTTATTAAGGGAGAAAAGATAAACGTAAGAATGTGTTGCCCGTTCTGGAAGTCTATAAGGTACCCATTAATTCATGCTATGCCTTACAAGTTATTTTGGTACTTGAAAGGGGAAATCCAAATAGTGTTCCTGGCAGTCATTCTTTTCTTTAAAAAAGAAAGAAAAAGTGCACCGTGATTTGTTGCCTTTTATTAGTTTCCAAGTTCTGCTGAGGTGTGTGTGTGTGTGTGTGTGTGTGTGTGGGAGCTATCTCATCCTCTGTTCCTGTGATCAATGCCTGGCTTTCAGGGAAAGCGTGCAGTGGCCGAAAAGCAGTGGAGCACGATTCACGGAATAATCATACCATTATTATTCTTGCTACAGAAAATTCCAGAGTGTTGGAGGTAGCCAGTTGTGGGAAATGTGACTACCTCATTGTTCATGCTACACATACTGAGTGGTCTCTGGACAGGGAATCCAACTCTTCAGCTGCCTCTTGAAACCTACTCCCTTATTGGGGAGGAGCTACGTTTTGTTATAGTCCTCAATTTACAACCATTTGTTTACCAAACAGCAAGATGTTTTACAAACGCTTCATTTTTTAAATAAAACTTCTTGCTTATTTTTTTAAAAAAGTGTGTTGCCTAGCGACAGGCCTGCTAAAGCCCCTAGTCTGGGGCTGAAAGGCAAAACAGAGCAGTTTTCTCCCTTCTGTACTCAGAAAAAAGCCATTTGTTTAATGAGCAAAGTTACGGCACTGAAAAAGTGACTTATAACCATTTTTCACAGTTATGACTGTTGCAGCATCCCCATGGTAGCATCAGCAAAATTGGGACACTTGGCAACGGGCATGTATTTATGACAGCTGCAGAGTTCCGTTGTGTGTGTGTGTGTGCGTGCGTGCATCATATGATCACTTTTTGTGACCTTCTGAGAAGCAGAGTCAATGGGGAAGCCAGATTCACTTAACAATCGTGTTACTAATTTAACAACTGCAGCGATTCACTTATCAATTGTGACAACAAATGTCATAAATTGGGGCAAAACTCACTTAATAACTGTCTTGCTTAGGAATGGAAATTTTGGGCTCAGTTGTGGTCATAAGTCGAGGACAACCTTCTGATCACAGTGTTTTGGAAGCTCAGAGAGCCCCAAGGCGTCCACATTTCAACCCTGAGCTTTCAGAATATATATATAACCCGGTTTCCCCGAAAGTAAGACATCCTCAGAAAATAAGACCTAGCGCATCTTTGGGTGCAAAAATTAATATAAGACAGTGTCTTATTTAGTATTCTATGACTATCACTGAGTGTTGTACCTTATGACATGATCAGGGCCGGATTTTCCTATAGGCTAACTAGGCTTCAGCCTAGGGCCTCAATGATGTATTTTATTATCTCTCATGTAATTTACATAATTTACAAACTTAAAAATGGGAAGTGAAAGGCCCTCATAAGTGGAATAGCCTAGGGCCTCTTTTCATCTAAATCCGGCCCTGCTTATGATGAATGTATTTTATGATTATGATCATAATTTATCACTTGTATCTTACATGTACATGGAGCTTATGCACCGGAGACAAATTCCTTGTGTGTCCAATCACACTTGGCCAATAAAGGATTCTGTTCTGTTCTAATCATCTCCCACAAAAGGCTTGGAAAGAAGCTGCGATGGTCGGGTATGAATTTGTACTGCCTGAGGCTGGAATAGCGATGTTCTCTCCACAACTGGTTCTCCCTACCCTTAGAACAGTGTAGTACCAGTGCAGTGGAAGTCTAGTAACCAGGCTGCTCCAACACCTTGACTGGAGCCCGCAAAGTAGACCCAACCAATTTATCTTTAATTCTGTTTTCATGGAGGAAGCAATGCCCAGTAAGGAAAGGCAGGCTGGTGAGCCCATGCTGCACCACCCCAGGGACTAGGTGTGCTGATGGAAGTCCTCCAGGCCCAGCCTGCTCAGCCAATTCCTGCATTCTTTACTAAGGCTGGGCGCGAGTGGATGGAAAGGGAAGGTCCTGGGATTGATGGCTCCGGGCTGCCTTCTGGGGCGCAGCCCTTGCGACCCCAAACCGGACCGTCCCCTCCCCGGCCACAAGGCCTCAACCCCATGTTGGTGACATCACGGCCTGCCGCCATGGAGACGGCGGGGATGTCACAAACATGGCTCGGTGACCTCACTGCGGGAGCCGGGCCCGCCGGCATTCAACCACCGACGGGCGGGGATAGCAAAGGCCACGCGGAGCGCTGGGAAAGTATGCGGCGGCCGAGCGGGCGGCTGTTTGAGTTGGAGACAGGCGAGCTTTCCCCGCAGCGGGATCGCCGGTTCCCGCCCCTCCCTCGGTCGAAGGCGCGGCGGGGGTCGGGGCGGAGCTGCCGTGCCCGGAGGCGGAGGGGGTGCGGGAGGTCGCTGCCCTCAGCCCGGCCCTGCGGGAGCGCGGCTTGGCGACAGGTGGCTCTGGCCCCTTGAAGTCGCCGCCGTCAACCGAGGGCTCGCTCCTCGCCGTCGGCCTTCTGGCCAGGGCCCGCTGTGCGCCGGCGAGCCGCGGAGAGAAACCTCGCCGCTCGGGCCTGGGCTTCGGCGGAGCGATGGGGCTGCGTCGGCCCTGCCGCCGGGAGCTTCCCCAGGACCGCGCAGGGGTTTGCGGGACTGGATCGACTCGTCGCCTCCCGCTCTGTGAAAAGTGGAAGCCTGGGCGCCTCCTGGGCGCGCATCACCCGTCGCGCTTCTGCCTCAAGACAAGGCGATGGGACCGAGTGTAACTGGAAATTGCAGCAAGAAGCCTTGGCACAGAATGAATTTTAAAAGTGTGCCGCTCAGCGACAGGCCTGCATAGCCCGTAGGTTGGGGCTGAAGGGTGAAAGGGGAGTAGGATACTCCCTTCTGTATTCAGAAAAAAGCCAAGTGCCTCATGAACAAAGCGGAACTGGAAATCTTATCAAGGGGGGAGGGGTGGGCTTGGAAGCACAAGGACACAACAGACAAGGACTTAATAGCCAGCCATCAACACCCCAATATGTATCTAAAAAGCTACACACAACAGCCACATACCACACACAGAACAGGGAACACACAGGAAAGTTCCCCCAAGGATGAACTCCAGCATGAGTCGGAAAGCTTGGAAAACAAAACCTCTCTGGTCCTGGTGACCAAATCAGATTGGATCCTGTAACTGGAAATAACTGTTATTTGGTCTGGGAGCCTTGGCCATACCTTCTGGTGCAGAGGGGATCTGTTAAATTGCGGAGTGGTGGTGTGGGCAAAGAGAAAGGGGGTGCCTCTCTGGACACCTGCTTCCTTATGGTCACCCCATCCTGCCCTTGAAATCTTGAAAGCAGATAAAATAAGTTTGGCTTCTTCAGCCCTCCCTGGTTTTCTGAGCTGTCTATTGTTCGAGGAAGTCATTTTTAACTGCTTGCTTGGGCAGGTCAGATGAGTGCTTGGATTTTTTAAAACCAGGGGTTACCTGCTACAGTGATTAATACTATTTAGGTACATTAAAAGTTTGCCTTGTACACAGATCATGGATTAAGCATCTAGGTGTTCCTTCCCATGCCCTGGAGATATGTTGAACTACAATTCCCATCATCCCAAGAGAACATGGCCATTTCTGTGTGATAAAACCCTAGGTTTAGAGAGAAGAGAGAAAAGGGTGAAATTGCTTAGAATACAACTACCAGTCATAAATGACTCTAATCAAGGGTTGCATGGAAACCATAGCATCACATCACCCTCCTGCATTAGTTCTGAGATTATGATGATCGTTCTTCCCATGCCACAAAAGTGGGGGCAGAAGCCTTGGGAGAAGCAAAGCCTACATGAGGGAAATGAGATGGACTTCTTTGAAAAAGATAGGATAGGCAGGTTAATTAAGTACACCAGCTTCAGTTTAATATAATTTTTATAATGGCTGACAAGCATAGTATACTGAGTAATAGTTTATGGCCTATTTTAAGAAACGGGGCAATCTTTCAAAATGTCTGAACTTTGAATTTCCCAGTGAAATGGGCAGCTAATTTAGGACAGAAATGGACTCAGATCACACATTACATCGATTATAAGACAAGGCTTTATGCATTTTTGGGGTTTCTATATTCATGGTGCGTCTTATATTTGATGTTGTCTTACCAGGGTAAAGGGTATGCTCCAAGAAGCTGTGCATATTCATTCCAGGTCTCACAAATAAGAGGTGGGAGTGAGCTAGCAGCCATTGCTGCAGCCCGGCCTGGTGCAAAATACAGAGCATTGCAAAATGCACAGCAAGCGGCGGGACGGGGCGTATGTATTAGCCCCATGCTTGCCCTTCAGCTAGCTCTTTTATAAAGTTCATAATAAAGTTTGTTTTTTTATATTTACTCACTTTTTTACTTCTAACAT
>JANHFO010000001.1:801549-813561 GCA_032468095.1 Pareas carinatus
CTCTCTCTCTCTCATGTTACCCCTAGTCTTTCTTTTCATTAAACTAGACATACCCAATTCCAGCAACTGTTCTCTGTATGTTTTAGTCTCCAGTCCCCTCATCATCCTTGTTGCTCTTCTCTGCACTCCCTTCCAGAATCTCAACATCTTTTTCACATTGTGGAAACCAAAACTGGATGTAGTAGTATTCCAAGAGTGGTCTTACTAAGGTGGTACAAAATGGTATTAATCTGATTCTCTCCCACACACATTCTGTTTCTCAATCATTTTCATTATGTAGTAGAATTGCATCTGGGGCATCCTCTTCCAAGTCAGAACTATTCACAGGTAAGGATAGAAATCTCACTAAATTAAATCAGAATGACTATCCATTGGATATATTTTCCAAATTTGTTTAGAATGCTCGGACCATTAGCAATAGTGGATTAATAAGAAAATGTATATTATCACCCAATACGGAGTCGAGGAGTCCAGATTGGAGGTTGTTATTTGAATCTTGCTTATAGATTATATGGGTCGTGTTTCTAATTAAAAAAAAAATATTCTTCTCTTGTCTGGCTTGCCATAATGTATGGATATGCATATTTGGGCTGTACAATTTTCATCAGTGGAATTCTTTGCAGCTGCTTATGAGTACTAAGTCATAACATCTGCAGAGGCCCTTCGTTAACAGTTATTGATATTTCTGTCTTTCAGTGATTCGTCTAATCTTCTGTTTGTTATTCTCTTGGTCATAGCACTATGTCTACAAGCTACAAGCTCCACAAATTAGATACATACTGCATGAAATAGATGGGTGGGAGTGACTCTGAGGGTTTATTTGTTGGTTTTAAATCTGTCGTTCATCAGGAACTTTTAAATGATATATATGAAATCTGAAAAGTTCTGTTTGTTTTCACTCTGCCCAACTCTCATTACGTTTGGATTCCACACACACCCTGCTTCAATTGTGTGCAGCACATATGTGCATGCTTTATTAAGGTAGCACTCTGGGGAGCAAATACCACAGTCAGGTTTGCAACATGTAACCCTAGCTCTGCATTTTTGATGTCATTCCCAGCTCATAATTACATAATCCTCTCCAATGAAAATATATCGCACTCTCGGTCATGACTAGAACATACAAACTTGGAGCCCCCTGGCCATTTCTCAATGCCCAGGAGTATTTCAACTTGCTTGGGTGGGTTGATTATTTCTACCTAATGCCAAGCAGAGATCACCGGGCACAGTGTTGATAAAAATAACAACAGTACACTGTGAAAAAGCAAAGTTCAAAAAGCTGCGTGAGTCTTCCTCTGCCAGAATGCATTTCTTTTCTTTTCCCTCCTGCAGCCACCCCACTCCCAAGTACTTGGTATTTTATACACAACACTTCAAGTTTGAATTCTGGATCTCTTACTCTTGAGAGGAATGTTTCATTAATTGAGTGATAAAGGCAAGTCTTTCACGTCTAAGTTACTACATGCTGACAGCTGGCCAGACCCCCCCTCCATTAGACTCCTTTCTGTGAGACTATACTTTTTATCAAGGGGCAAGTATCTTGGTCAATAAAGAACCAATAATTGGCTTCGTACCTCAGGATACAACTCACCAATCATTCCTACTGTGGATTGTCGGAATCATAATAAGCCTTAAGAAGGAGATCTTTGGATCTATGGAAGGACAGGCCAAAATAAAAACATCTTTTGAAATGTCTGAGAGGGAACAGGTTTGTGTGAGAATTTTTCCCATTGAGCTCAATAGAATTTATTTCCAAGAAGGTTCGAACAAGTCAGCTGTAATACAATGGATTATTCTTTAGAACAGCCTTTCCAATCTGGTGCCTCCAGATATGCTGGAATATCATAAGTCACAACATTTTCAGATAGCTTGGACATTGTCCATGATGACTTGAAAGTTGTATGAGATGTATCTTGATTCAGATGAAGAGCTCCAAGAAAAAAATCCTCTAGAAAGCATTGTTTAAGAAAAGTTCCAAAGTGATTGACAGCCAGTGCAACATTTTGCCCTCCACAAACAATACATTGAACTACTGTTCCTAACAATTTTCATAGTCTCTATACTTCAGGTTCGATGAGCCAGGATGGTGCAGTGGTTAAAAGCAGCACTGCAGGTTATTCCTGCTGACTGCCATCTGCCATTAGCCCTCAAAGTTCAGCAGTTCGATTCTCACTGGCTCAAGGTGGACTCAGCCTTCCGTCCTTCCGAGGTCAGTAAAATGAGGACCTAGATTGTTGGGGGCAATATGCTGACTTGTAAACCACTTAGAGAGTGCTGTGAAGCACTATAAAGCGGTATATAAGTCTAAATAATAATGACAATGACAATAACAATAACAGCAACAACAACAACAATAATAGTAATCCAGGGAGATTAGGGGTGGAAAATAGACTGAGTGGAGAACTTTTAAAGAAAAGAAAGAAAAACCAAGATCAAGTAAAAAAAATTAGATTAATGAATTGTATTATAAAAAGGATCATACTCAAGATGCTTTGATTTAATTTTAAACATATATACTCAGAAATCAAAGTGAAAATTGCAACTTACTTTTAAGATAATATGGATAGGATTGCAGTCCTAAAAAGCTAAAAATGTGAAAATATTTCTGCACTTTCTCACATTAACCTTATTTAGCAAGAATTTGGGAAGAAACGATATTTTAACCTTCATCTGATTTGTAGAAATCATTCCCAAAAATGTTTTAAAAGAACCACTCCTAAGTTAGATCGAAGAATTGCCTTGACTAGCACCAACTTTTTCCCCCAATAGTGGGGGAGCTGATTTGTTTAATTTTATTTATTAAATTTATATTCACTGTGGATTGCTTCTGCTTTCCTTGGAGATTTTTAAAAGGGATCTATAGAAAACAAGCCTTTTAACAGCAGGGGATCTTGTTCTTTTTTAAGCCTATGGGTGGATCTGCTCTCATAAAAGGGTTGCTATAGAGCAGGAGTCCCCAACTCCCAGGACACATACCGATAGAGGTCTGCGGCCTGTTAGGAACCAGACCGTACAAGCAAGTGAAGCTTCACCTGTGCATGCGCAGGATCCAAGCAGTGTGTGAAACCATGCCCCCTCCATTTCCTGGAAAAAATGTTTCCCATAGAACTGGTCTCTAGTGCCTGAAAGGATGCTATAGAGCAGTGATGGCTAACCTTTAAGGCACCAAGTGCCCAGACGAGTCGCAGCTAATGAGTCACAGCTCGTGATGTCATCATCCAGCATTGCTACTCTCTTTCTGAGCATGCACAGGGCTCTGTGGCCTCATTGCCTGGGGCTGGTACTCCCTTTCTGAGCATGCTCAGCTCTGGGGCGATACTGGGGTGACTTGGCTCACATGCCCTAGGTTTGCCATCACTGCTATAGGGGGATTGGTCACTCACAAAACATCCATTTATCAGAATTCACATACATGCTGTCCCTTCATCTTCCCCCTGTAGTTCAGCAACTAGTAGCCATGATGACTAAATAGATTCTCCTCATTCAGAGGAACATTTGTTTATTTATTTTATATCCTGCCTTTTTTTAGAAACAACCCAGGGCAGCAAACATATCCAACGCTCCTGCTTCCTATTTTCTCCACAACAACCCTGTGAAGTGAGTTTAGGCTGAGAGAGAGTGACTGACCCAAGGTCATCCAACCAGCTTTCATGACTAAGGAGGAACTAGAATTCAGTGTCTTCTAGTTTTTAGCCTGGTGCCTTAACTGTTGTGTCCGAGTTGGTGAGCGCCGCGCGTGAGTGTTAACTACAGGCGGCTCCAGTTAACAGCCACCGTGTTCAGTGAGGCCGAGCCGAGTTAACAGAACCAGAAGCCAGGATTGGCTGAGGGCGCGCTAGCCGCACCAATCACCCAGCGAGCGGAGCGCGCGGACATCGCAGTGATAGGCCACGCTAACACCGCCGGGAACTTCAAAACGCCCACACAGAAAGGTTTAAAAGCAAGCCCCCTGTTGGTGCTCTTTGTCTTTGGTTACGAGTTATTTAATAAAAGTTCTGAATAGTTACACAGCGTCCTGTGTCTCGCTAATTACCCACTACACAACATTAACCATTAGACCAAACTGGCTTTTATTTTTTATTTATTTATTATTTCTGAATTCCAATTGAGGATAAATGAACTGTTCCTCTGGGGCCCTTTTTGTAGGCTTTCTGGAAGCAGTTAACTAGTTACTATTGGAAACAAGATGCCACTAGCCAAGCTTGCAATTCAAGTATTATTATTTTTTACAGATAGAGAAGACTATTTGTAGCTCAGGGTTGAAATGAGGGGTCCTTGATACCCTCTGAGCTTGGTTGCTTCCTTGCCAAAACTAGGTAACATCATCAATGTTAGCATGGAGGAGGGTTTGCTCTCAATTTATATTCCAGTGACTTGCCCCGTCAGGGCTGGTGGGAGTGATCTTGATGGCTCTTTGGTTGAACTGCTTATTGTTAGCCTGTTTGGCAAGTCCTTGATTGGGACTTGTTTACTCCTTGATTGTTGTTCTGCTGTTCATGCTGGTGTTAATCGATGATCATCTCGGTGTTGATTGCTGGCGTGGAGGTATTATTCGTATTTTTGTTCCCTTTTTGGCTTGTTGATGGTCTTTTTTGAATGGTATAGAAATGTTGCTTATTTCTATGTGCCTATTGATGGCCTATTGGTCAGAGTGGTTGGCTTCCAGGAATTTTCTAGCATTGGTCTATTATGTGGACCTGGCTTGGTCCAGGATGGTCCCAGTTTCCTAGTTGAAACTATGGTTATCTCTGTTCATATATTATGAAATTAAAGAGTTTTGATCATGTCTTCTGGCGGCTAGTTGTTCATGGATGCATTCTGCTACTCTCCTGCCTATTTGTCCTATGTAGTGATTGTTGCAGTTTTTACACTGCATGTTGTTGAATGTAGATGTCTTATTTTTTTCTTTTGGTACTGCCGGGTCTTTTGGTTTACTTACGATGTTTTGGGTGGCTTTAGTTAACTTGTCTGCTGCGCTAAGGCCATGTGGTTGTATTAGTCTGTTAGTGGTTTCTGAGATGTTTTTGGTGTCTGGCAGTGTTATCCTTTTTACACCTTCTGTTGATTGTGCTATATTGGATTGAGGAGTCAGCCACTTTTCGATGAAGTTGCATGGATATCTATTTTGTTGGAAGATGTTGTAAAGATGATCATTTCCTTTTCCTGATGTTCAGAGTTGCTGCACTGTGTTTGCACTTGTCTATAGTGTTCTCACACAGCTTCTCTGATGGGATATTGGGTTACTACTTAGGCAGTGGAGCACATGGTTGGTGTGGGTGATTTTTTTGGTGGACGTGCGTTTCTAGTTTACCACTGCAGTCTCTGCTGATAAGGATATCCAGGAAGGGTAGCATGATGTTGTTTTCTTCTTCCCTTGTGATTCCTTTGATGACGTTAGTGGTTTCTTGGGTATTCCCTAGTTGGCCTCATTTTATTTTGGATTGTATGAATGGGAGTGCTATTGATTCCAAGTGTTGCATCATGACCTCCACTATGAGTCCTGGTTAGATCAGGTATGCATATTGTCATTGATTTTTTGGTTAATTCTGGGTCTATAAATGTGAAAAGGGCTGCGACATCAAATAAGAAAAATGTCTAGATAGGTAAAAGAGTAGGTTTGCACTCTAGAAGTACTATCGCTACCTTGGCTTTACTCATGAGTCCTTTATATTTCCTGATATAATAAATCAGAGACTGGCCTCAAATAAGTTTGACCAACAATACAGGGATTGTTTACATTGCCTCCTTCTATCTTGATGTAACGGGATACTGCAAGGTCTATGGCACTTTAAAGATTAACACGTTTCTTATTCTGGGAACTAGCATCTACTTTATCAAGGGTATAAAATATTATCCTCTCCTGAAGTGTATTTATGGACAGATTTATGAAGGATTGTGCCATACACTATGCCAAAGCAAAAACAAACAAAACACTGAGGCTTAACAGGATAGCTTGATTCGTGCAACATGCGAATATATAATGAAGTTGATCTGGTCTTGGCTTAATCATTGTGATTTCTAATTCCAACCAAGTTTTAATGTGTGAACATCCTTCTGTTGTGTATGCACATGTACTGTATATGCACATGGGAGAAGTCCAGCCTGAAACAGCAAGTGAAAGAAGAAGAATCAAGAAAAGACACGTTTATCTTCTTTCTCCCACAACAGGAAATGTAAAATTCTCCATGTTCTGCACCAAGGTTGCAGAGTAGCTATTCTACCTAGAGATGTTCCCAGAATTAGGTTTGGATAGCTAGAATTGAATTTTCTTAATGGCAGTGTTTAGAGACAGTGTCTCCCTTTCTGAACATTTACACTCAAACAGTGTAACTTCTTAGATGGGATAATGAAACAATTTCCCCCCCAAGATGCATATATCTTAGACTTACAGTCAAAGGCCTTCACATTGCTATTGCATTGACGAGCCCTAAAAAGATTTTAATGTGTGTGACATTTAAGAAATAATAGAAAACTATGTTAATCTTTAAGGTACCTTTGACCCTGTGACATCCCATTGCATCAAGAAAAAGGAGTGCTGAGAATGGAAATTATCCTTGTTTAGGCTAGGGGTCCCCAACCCCTGGTCCATGGATCGGTATTGGTCCACAGCCTGTTGAGAACTGGGCTGTGCAAGCAGTGGGTGACTCATCTGCATGTGCGCAGGATCTAGGCTGTGAGTGCGAAACCACCACCCTCTTCCTGCCAGTTCTTGGAAGACAATTTTTCTTCCGAAGCCAGTCCCTGGAGCCAGAAAGGTTGGGGAACGGTGGTTTAGGCCTTCACACACAAAAAAACATGTCATTGGGAAGCACCTACTATGCTTCCGACTTTTCCTCCATAGCTGACCATTTTGGACAGTGGGAAAACATGAGAGTATTACCAATGAAAGATCTCTATCAAATAACGTATCTTAAGAATGGATAATTGCACTAAGAATGGATACTTGCACTGTATGTGTGATCCTGTTTGGAAAAACTGTCCTCTTCATAGGCTATTTCTCTTGAAAGCTTCAATTGGCCTAGAATGCAACTGATTGCCATCAAATGGGATCAGGTAGGAAATAGTGTGTCTGAATCTGCACAGACGTCCTAGTTGTCTTGTAGGAATGTTCTTATTCTAAGATGATGGTTTTCAGTCAAACCTGAAAGGCTTGGATCTAGCATGTCTTCAGGAAAACCAGAAGAATGTTGTCATTTTTAGTCTAGTGACAGTTCTGTATCAACACAAGACTTGGGGAGGCTCGCATTCTTCCAGAGCTGAATACTGTGTGATTAGCTATCTCTTAAATCCCATTTTTTTTCGAGGTGGGCAGGAAAGCACAAACTGCCTCGTCCCCTCCCTCGCTCCCATTTTACCCTTGCACACTGACACAGTCATGCCAATTGTGGATGACGGGTGGCGGAGTCCAACAAGATGTCTAGATGAGGGAAGGGTTCAATGAGCTAACCGAGCAGCGATCCGAAATTTAATTCCCCCCAGACTACGACTAACCGCTAATAAAGCCTGGCTCAAATGAAGCCCTCGTTTACTAAGACTCAGAAGACTGTTTTTTCTTTGTTGTTAGAGTCTCCAGGCGCGCATCAAGTTTGCCACCGTCCGCGCGTGGCCTTCGCTGCACCCGTTGGGGTGTTTACACAGGCTTCCAGGGAAAGCCGCCAACGGCGCGAGAGGGGCGTGGCTATTTGCCCGGATTAATAGCCCGACCGTCTCCCTATCAAGCGTGCGACTCCAGAAAAGCCACGCCCAGGGTCTGGCGGGGGGGGGGGGGAGCGCGTCGGCGTCGGCCAGGCGATCGCTTTGCAGGCGGGGCCGAGCGCGCGGTAATTGCAGACCCGGGCGAGCTTTGCTTTCGGGGGACAAGCTCGGGCAGTGCCGGCGGGAGCTCAGCTTCCCCTACCAGGGCAGTAGCAGTTTGGCAGCATTTTTCCACTCCGTCCCCTGGAAGGAGGGGGCGGGGGGGGCGAGAAAGGAGGAGGGGAGGCGAACTGAAATTGTCAAGCTTCTAGACACGCGCGCGCGCGCACCATCTCGGGGTCCGGGATGAAAGGGAGGAGGAGACCCCGGTTCAGATTCCTCTTCCTCTGCCCCGCGCGCCTTGTCTCTCGCTCTCTCCCCCCCTCCCCTTCATTCCGTGCTGTCAGCATCGAGCGCGAACGGGGGAGGACCCCGGCGCTCCCTGGACCACCGTGGGTGGGAGGGGAGGAGGGCCGAGGGCTTCCTCGTCGGATCTCGCCGGGGTGAACCGCAGTTCAGCCTTTGATCCTCTGCCCCGGGGCTCGAGCGTTTCATTGAAAGGAGGACAAATTGTCCCCTGCTTAATGATAGCCTTGGCCAGGCCAAAACTACGGTCGGGCTCGCAATCGGCGCCTCTTCCTCCGCACTGAAGTCCTGTCCCTCCCGGGCTTAATCTGAGCTGAAGATGCCCTTCCAGGATCTCGCTGGACAACCGTGATCCTGGAAATGCATGAGGGGTTTTTATGGGTTTAAAGTATTTCTACCCTGCCCTTCATTCCATGAGATTATGATTCAGCTAACAGGAAGTTCATTGCCACCTGCCTCGGGCAGCCAAATAAATAAACCATCAATAACATAGAAGGCAAACTAGGAGTTTGTACCAAAGACATGAGGATCTAGATAACTAGATAGTTTTAAACTGGTACCAGAATGAGAGAGAACCAAGTTTTGTGTTTGGCTTACTATTTGAAAGAGAGCATTCCAGAGCTGGTGAACTGTTACCAGGAAAGTAATTATGTTCATAATTACATATGGGAAAGGTAGCTGGAGCAGGGACTCGGTGCAAGGCTGGTTTGGTCTCCTTCCTTTCAAATATTTGGGCCTGCTCCAACAAGCAATCATCGAACAGGCACTTTGAGAGTTCTGACAGTATAAATTAAAATTTTGACAGCCGTATTGTGCACTAGCTGGAGTCTCCATACAGTATTGTCTTCAGAGACAGTCTCATATTTAAGCCAGTACTCAATCAGTAGACACCAAGATGAGGATTACAGTCATCTCCATCTAAGAACGGCTGCAGCTTGCATATCAGCATGGTTAACTCCACATCGGCTAATTTTAGACTGGATAACTGTGGACTAATTTACCTGTGGCTGCCTCAGCTTTCTAACAGCAGATGTTGCAGAATACGGGTGTATTGAAAACTGAAATACCAGGAATGTGTGAAGCAGGCACACGTTGTCAGGACAACACATTTTGTGTTAGGGAGGCAGCAACATTTGTATCCTTGTGTTGCCTTGATGCCTCCTTTGGCTGTTCCATTAATAGAACCACTGGAATGGTAGCATCAGGCTTAGGGGAACTCATGAATAAGTTCCTTTGCTTCACCTTTAGATGGGCGGCTGCTGGTTGCTTTTCAAAGCAGCTTTGAAGAAAAGCTTTGCATGAAAATTCTTTGAACTGAAGCTCTTCAAGCTTTGCACATGTTTACTAAATAACTTTAAGCTTAAGGTAGCTGCATTGGCTGATATGCTTATTTTTCAATTCAGAGCGCTGGTCTGAAAATGCTACTTACCATAATAGCTTCGCCCAAGAGAGCTAAAGATCAGTCTTCAGTCAGATAAGGTCACTTTCATGCTACCTGATCAACTTTTTAGGAGAGATTAATTTGCACTAGAAATAGGGCCTTTTCAGCTGTGATTCCACGTATTTGAAATGGTCTTATAGTCTTGAAGGGTTAGGTTTCCTCTTGGTTAGTTCTGTATGTAGGTAGAATTTATTCAGAATAAATTCTAGATGTCTAACATGATTATCTTTAATTATTTACCTTGACCCTTCCCTGTTTCTGGATATTTTGTGGGCAGAAGGTAGCTGCCCGATGACCCTGTAGACTCTCCTTGTCTGGAAATGACGACAATGAGGAGAAACAGTCAATGCTGCAAAAGTCGTCAGTGTCACTGAAGCTATCTGTAGTGGGTAAGAAGTAGGATAAAGATTCTTAGCAATCCTCACTCAGCCATAACATTTGGCTAGCAAACTCGGGGGCAGCTGTCAACCTTCCCCTTTGGATAAGCAGATTATAACAATACTACATGTGGAAAGTGACCGGATTTTGAGTCAGTTTTGACTCATTGCCCATGGCAACTAAAAGCAAGTATAGCTCGATGAACTTTGTATATCTCCCATAACGGACCATCTTCTGACAGATGACAAGTTGAGGAAATGGCATGGATGCTGTTTCTGAGATGCCATGACTTGCAAAGAGGAAGCAAATGCCTTCCCTAGCATGGTATCTCATTCCTGTGTTGGAACAGCAGACTTGTAATTCTCAATTAACACAGGCAAGATGCTGTTGGGAGTCCCAAAATGTTTAAGGGATGCTTGGCTAAAGAAGGCTGGGTTATAGGGGGGAAAGATCTATGCTATATTGAGATTTGGTGATGAAACATCCTTTCCCAACATAAACATTAATTTCTGTTTTTTTATACAGTGAGTAATCACAACTATCATCCAAATTATTTAGAGAGCATTCATTTTATAATCTATGCTTTGTGGAGGGGGTGAACATGTTTCTTGAGATAGTTTTGAATAAATACTAGTATTGCCTTGAAGTTAAGAAGTTAAGAAATCATTTCCATGAAAGGCATATATACTGTAAGTCCTTTACATATATTGTACATTAGAAGTTAGAGACAAACAAAAGTAATGACTACGACAAAAGATGAAGACTGGATTAATTTATATCCTTAATCAGTTTTTAGATGAAAATTAAATTATTTAAGAAGTAGTCCATGTTCTCTGTATTCTTGTTAATATTTATTGAAGATATGTGGAGTAATAAAAATGTCCCAGTGAGGCTACAAGTTTGCTACAGGGATGCTTAGCAGGACTGTTACAAGTCAATTACCCACTGACATGTCCAAAAATGACTGTTCACAAGAAGCAGAATCATTATGGGCAGAGCAGATTTACATGAGCAGCTTTGTTTCTATAATAAAAGTAATATGATGATTTATTAAACTTGTATGTCACTTGATTCTCAACAGCTTTGGATTGCCCATAATAACCTACTTAGGTTTCAGACTTCCGGTTCTGGCTTCTCCCGACGAGGACGAGGCTGCCAGGGCTCAGGGGGCCGGAGTCCTTCTTTTCCCCATTTCAGGGGCACACGCGTGTCTGAGGCTGCCCTGCAGGGACAGCTGAAGAGGGAGGGCGTGCGGGGAGCTTAACCTGCACAACTCTTTTTCTCCATCGGGAGAAAAGGGCATTCATGAAAGTGGCCCCACTAGAGAGAGGCCTTAGAAAGAGGTCTGGGACAGCATGAAACTAACATCGACGGAAGCAAAAAGACTGAAAACATCTGGTTTGGTGAGGATAAGCAAAACACATACTTATACTCCATAAAATAAAATTTTACTGGCCTGTTTGAGAAAGAAAATTGATAATTATTCTCGAAAAAAGTTTTTTAAAAAGCGACTGAAATCTACAGGGGAGTGAAACTACGAAGGAAGATTGAAAGACACTTAAAATGGAGGACATCCGGAAGGTGGTGAATTTATAATTTCTTCTATTTGCAGATTTTTGTGGATTGCTTGAGCTAGATATAAAAGACTTAAAGAATGTTTGATTTGGATTTCAATTGAAATGAGTGCTGGCATTAAGGAAGATTGATGGTGATTTACAAAGAAGCATGTGACTGAGAACAAAAATATATAGATTAATCTTTAAAGATTTGGATTTTTGAGGCCTGAAACTAAGTGGATGTTAAATGAGACGTAGAAAGATTGGGAGTATGGACTTTGAGTAATAAAAGTTGGACTATAAAGATTGGACTTAATTAATTGAGAAGCAAAATAGTTGGATAAAATGGAGTTAATAAAAGATGAGGTACAACAAGACTTAACTGGCGATACGTTCTCAGCACGTGTGGAAGAAATACTTTTTGAAAATACTTTTCAAATACTATTTGAGAGACATTGCTATCAACAAACAAAGAGGGAAGCCCAAAAGAGACTTTTAAAAATGGAAAAAATACCAGGACAAAGTAGAAGAAGAAGA
>JANHFO010000001.1:839294-849540 GCA_032468095.1 Pareas carinatus
GTTTGCCCTCTGGCCATCCCCTCCTCACCCAGCTGATGACAGGGCGGAGGAGGGAATCTGAAGCCGTGGCAGCAGCTTCTCCCAAGGTGGAGGTCAGTAAAAGTTCGTTAGAATTGAAAGCTCAGTGAAATATGACTGTCTTTAAATATCTACATCTACAAGGGAGCAATGGAGCTTTACAGACTTCTGGGTGTCAGGACTTGCAAAGACAGGTGGTCATCTCAGAGATGGCCTCTTGTCTTATGCAGGTCCCTAACTTCAAAGAAAGGAGGGACTGTCAACAAGCCCCCTTGGAATATTCTCCTTATATGAAGGATTCTACTTCATCTGGAAAGAGAAGGATCTTCCCTCTTACAGAAGGAGATCCATCTGTAAACAATGGTCCAGCACAGCACAAGGAAAAGGAGAGTTTTATGCTAAATATGTGAAGCTCACAACAGTTAGATTGATAATACCCCTTTGTTAATATGTAGAATTTGTTCCTATACTGGTTAAACAAAGTTTAATCAGGTAGATAGACGATGTGTCACGACGATATCCCAGAAGTAACCTACTCTACACTAGATGGAAGCAAGATAGATCCAGAAGTTGGAGCCTAGAATAGATATGAAATCATTGCTTTTGATGTTGCACTCTATAAGGATTTGGACATATTGGTGAGGTCCTTTACATAACATGTAAAGAAAAAATTCTGACTTATGGACAGTCTAAAATATTGCATGAAGTTGCAGTAGGGTTGATTGAATGTATTACTCCGAGGAGACAAAGGCAAGGTGTAATGAGTTGTAAAAAATAATCTGGAGGAACAGGAAGAAGAGCCATAACTATGGACAACAGTTCTTGAATTCAAACAGGAGTTTAATTTGAAAAAAAAAAATCTCACAATCAGTCTCCCTAATTCTATTGAACTTAAAGGCAGAGAAAGGAGAGACACATTCAAACTTCCAAGATTCTGTTACTATAATCTTGTAATAAAAGTAGTAGTATGCATAACTTTGGTTTCTTGGTGGATTACTTCGAAGAATAAAAGAGACGCAAGTACTGCAATGTTCAGTGGGGGTTGCTTTAACTAGTACCAAGCTAGAAATTAACTTGCTTTTAGAGGAACTAATTCAGAACCATTCTGTTAAAATTCCTGGGCAAAAATTTAGAGAGGGTCCTATTTAAAATCCTTCGCCTTTAGCCTTCTGATCTTTCTCGGTATTGGTATAATGATCTGTAGGAGCAAGCTGATGGCATTGTTTTGAAAACTTACTGGGTAGATTGCAGGTTTGTGGTTGTTGTCTAGAAGGAGGGCGCCCATTACAGAAGAGCAGCTGTTTACATGAAGGTCAAATGTACAACTCTAAGGTTATAGCCCCCAGTAATAACAGCTCCCACCCTAGCTAGAGAAAAACATGGATCTCTGCCTAGGTGAAACTGCTGAGCCAGCTACTGTCATGATGTACCACATTTAAACACCCAGCTGAGCCCATTTACGCTAAGGTTGTGATTATAGAGATGAAAGCAATGATTCAGACACCTGTAAATGGCAGAGCCAAACTCCATTGCTATCTAGCTGATTCTGATGAACTCAATGCCCTCCGTGGTTAAAAGCGACCGAGGATTTCCTCCCCCCCAGCTGATGTACCCTGGTCAGTGTTAGGTTCCTTGTGAAGTAGAGTCCTATGGCTTAAGAGTCATTTCTACTATAGCCAACTTCAGATGCAGAACAGAAACACGTTTGCTTACTCCATCTTTAAAACAGCCTAGGCCTGCTCCATACGTTTGTATTAATTATGAATATAAAGGAGCTGTGCTACTACCTAGTTAATTTGCACGCTCATTTAAAAATACTGGTTCTCAAGGTCAAAGCCCAAGATCAGGGATAGGCTGTGTGTAAACTGAAACCTCTTGGCATAGAAACTGGTCTGCTGCAATTCAGAGCCCTTTCTCGGGAGCCCTTTCTCTTTATCTTCCAAAGTGGATCCAGATTGCTGCACTAAAAGAGCTTGTCCTTTATAACAAAGCAAGAGAACCCTTTTGGGGGGAGCTGGACCCCCCCCCAAGCAGTTCATCACAGCTTGGTCTCCACTGCTACAGTTCTCGGTGTGTGCTTTAAGAGAGAGGTAGCCAAACTTGTTTAATATCTGGCTTGGAGTATCTTGGCGACGGTTCGGCGAGGTCTCACTCGCCATCTTCAGGCCAGTGCTTTTGGCTTCATGCCAGTGATACACACACACACACACACACACACACGTTCAATCAATCAATCAAATTTTTTTTTGTATCCCGCCCTTCTCCCGAAGGACTCAGGGCAGCTTACAGGCAGATAAAAACACTAACAAACATAGACATAAGATCATATTAAAATCATTACACAAAGCCTGAATATCAATATTTAATATTGATACAATATTTAATACAATATTTTGTATCCTAGTACAGTTATGCCTTGGAATGTAATGGAAATCATATTTCATTTTAAATGAAGAAAAGGCTTTACTCCCAGAACTAGGCAAAGTAGCGCTACGGGCACTTTCCTTGGCACTGATAGGGCTCCCTGGTTCCATCTTTTAATTTTCGCCAATTCTTTTAATTAAAAAAAAATTACAAGCGAAGATGACATGAGGCAAAATGAAGTTTCAGCCTCTGGCAATTTCTTTAATAATGAAAAGAAAAGAATATTCTTAATTGGCCGAGTGTGATTGGACACAAAAGGCATTTGTCTCTGGTGCATAGTCTCTTTCCCTCTAAACCCCACATAGGGCCCACAAGCATTCTCAGCACATCAAATGGAGGAGTACAGTCCAATATTTCATGAAAAATGTATTGTGGGGAAAAAAAAGAAACAAATTTGTATGGGACACCACAGAACATCCTAGGGGACTAGTGAGGGCGTACAGGTGTATCTTATTCAGTTCATCTTCTGACATCTGATCATTCTGAGGAGGACCAGTCATCGTGGCAGCCATTTTGCCAACAGCCTCAGCTAAAAATTGCTCACTAGCTAAACTTTACCCCACCATTTGGGGTAAATTGGGTGGGCGAGAGGAAGGAGATTTCATTAAATGAATTATTCTTTGATTGATCTTGCTAGCAACCGAGTAGGAATTTATGAAAACTGACAGTCCCATAATCCACAGCTAGGCTGCTATTAAAGATTAGAAAGAAATCCCTGAATTATTTTCTCTAAGATTTTGCCATCTTTAAAAAACAGCAACTGGTGGGTAGTCTATGCTCTGCATGTAGTCTCTCAAACACACCTATATTTGCCCTGTTGAAATTTTAGGTGAAAATTACTGATTTTGAACCATGCGGTTTGTTTGTTTGGGTCTTGGACAGAAATAATCAGCATGACAGATGCCTTCCCCAGTGGCCAGCTAATTAGCATGAGCGGCTAGCCAACAAAACCTGGTTTTTTTTATAATTAATGACAACAGGAGGTTGATCATCTGCTCCTTGCCAGCTAGCTGATCTGCTGACTCCTGGTGGAATGGGATGAGGTGTGTGAATGCTTCCATGGGGGTTTACAGGTGCCTGAGAGAGGAAGAGTATGCTTACTTGCAGCCCTCAGGCTAAAGAAAATATGCCTCACAATTTTCATTTGAAATAGTTTATTGGTGGCATCTCGGTATTGGGTATTCAAAAGGAATTTAGGAGATCAGGAAAATCACAGGGCTCTAGTCTTTTCCAAAACGAATTTTGTTTTAAGCTGTACCTTTAATGACTATGCACCCTTTATTATAAAGGACAGTCCTTTATTTCAGAAAGCTGTCCTTTACGTTTATTTAGTTTTCAAAAATTGACTTTTGTCCTTTATGTGGGTGATTTAACTGCATAAATGGTACCACTTAATGCACGGTATTTTGCCTTTATGTTTTTCTTGGTTTTGCTCTTGGATTTTCCTTTGTAAAGTGAAATTATAAACAGAAACATTAAAAATGTTTATCTTTATGACCTCTTTCAGATTTCCCCCTCTTCAGGTTCATTCTTTATTTTTTCAAAGAAAATATTCTTCACAGTAGTTATACCCCCTTTTTTCTGGATCTACTTCTTGCCAGGCCAATAAATTGCATAAAACAATTTTGGAAATACAGCCATTACACTGTGAACACAATTTAGTTAGGTCAGTTAAAAAAAACCCAAATGGGAGAACAGAATGGGTGAAGTCCTCTCTCTGTGGGAAAACCCAGATACAGATAATAGTCATGCTTTCTTCTCATGCTCCCCAAAAACCTGTGTTGAGACATTTGTTATCTCTAATATTGGAGATAATATATAGCCAAAATTAAAGCCATTCTAGTTGGTAGCAATCACAACATTTTAAAGTAATAAATGTATAGTTTAAGTATTCTTTGTGTCTCTGAAGTTCTTTGTTTTATCTGTCTGGAATTGTCTTCCATCCAACTTCACTGGTTGACCTCACATTATGGAAGACAGAGAAAAGATAGCCTCCATTTAATCTAATAGCAGACATAATTTTATGTACTTCGCTTATATCTTCTCTTGATATACTTGACCTATTTTCCTCAAGGTCTATACTATGATTATTTTTGTCCCTCGATTTGACCCATTTGCCTTCAAAGCGCAGAATGGATTGAGACTGCAACAGAATTAATACCTGTTTAACCACAGCTTAGTAGGAAAGGATGGTTAAAATAGGACACTTCTATTTTACTATTAACATTTTTTCTCTCCAATGGTTTAAAACAGTGATTGCGAACCTTTTAGAGACCAAGTGCCGAAATTGCAATCCAAAAGCCACTTATTTAACGTAAAATATCAATATGGCAATGCAAACCCCCCATGACCATTGGTGACCACCCTGGACCCTACTCCACCCCGCTTGCATCCTACACGAGCCTGCCATGGGCCTTCCAGCAGCCTATCCCAGCTTCTGCAGCCCGCTGTGAGCTATGCTCTCCTCCAAACTAGCTTTTCTCCTCTCTCACCTTCGTCACAGACTCCCCACCGCATTTGAACCACCCGCCTTGCCCCAGACAGTGAAGGGAGGAAGCGCTTCCATTGGGCTGCTGGGCAGAGGGGTGGGTGATGCCAGAAATGTCCTCAGGCACACATGGAGAGGAGGAGGGGAGCCCCACATCCCTCTGGCTTTCTAGTAAAAAAATCTGTTGGGGCGATGATCTGGCAAACCATCACGTTTCCTGGCCATAAAATGCTCGAAGCAATGGTGGCATAAAACATTTTGCTGGTCAAAGTTGAATGCAAACCCACATCCCAGCCCAACCCAGCCCAGCTAGGGAAACTCTTTAAAATCTTGCTGCCCCAGTGAGATACATGTTTGCTGTTGGTACATGCAATCTCTTTTTCTCTATCATACATAAAGCATTGCCTGAAGCAAATCACTTCACCCTACTGCATGGCAGAGCTGGCCCCAGCTTAAAGATCCCTTAAATTAAGATACAACTGCTGCATTTAATCCTGGTTGCTGGTCCTTTTCTTTGAAGTCTTCACAGCAGCTGTTTCTCATACTTAGGACTGGATTATCTTGTCTGTGCCTGGTGACTTTTTCAAAGAATTATAATGAATAGCAATAATGGCACCATTTATAGTGCCTCAAATAAAGATAACCTTAGCCTCCTGCAGATCTACCCCAAGGAACCTGCATTGCACAAATTGGAAAGATAACAGGATGGATAGAAACAATCTACCCAGACATGCAAGAAACTGTTGCAGTATGAGGAGGAAGGCTAACCAATTATGGAACATGGGAGGCAAATATCTGTCTGGTTCTGTTTTTCTTCCACGAACAATGAATATTTCCTGACTATGCATAATCTACATAGGACTGTATTTGAAATCTTCTCCAGTAAAGTTTTGTAGTAAAGTTGTTGGTTTTTTTAATAAAAAAAACCACTTCAAATCTTTGACTTCTCTCAAGTCTCCAGTATTCTACTTTTAGGCTTGGATTGGGCCATTTCATTGCACGACAGAATACTTAAGGAATACTTTTCTATTGCTATATAGCACCCTTCCCCAAAGTGGTGTGTTCTAGGTACAATGGACCATAATGTCTGTCCAGCCTAGATCTTAAAATGAGTCTTATTTAGATAAACATTGGTTAGGAGAAATTTGAAACAAGAAGTGAGACTATATTGACATTCAGAAAATATGAGCCTGTCATAAAGAGAATCATGGGAGGGCTAATTAAATGAAAGTAGATTACTTTGAATACTTGGAAGTAGTATTCTTAAGAGAAATGATCAGCATAGCAGCACCAGAAAAAATATGGGCAAAATAAAAATGATCTGAGAATTCTAGGAGATCAGTTGAATAATGCAAAACCAGTCCATTTGAATAACATAAAACCTTTATAGGAAAACATAGAATACCGTCACATTAAATACCTACAGTTCAGCAATATACACAGCAACACAATGGGCTCCAAGCCCAGCCCTACCCAAATGCGTACTCATCAACATCAGTGGAGTAAAACTGAAAATCACTGGAGGTTTTCAAAAATAGACTGAACAATCATTTGACCGGGAGGGTACTACAAGGTCTCTTGCCTTGAGTAGGGGTTGGACTATAAGACCTCAGAGGTCCCTTCCAGCTCTATGATTCTATGTTCTATGAAAATAATGGGTGAATGTGAAGTTGGGATAGTGCTATACACTTCGTTGGTAAATTGGGAGTTCATGTGGGAAAAAATATCTTCCCTAATGGCTTTTCAGGAATTCACGGGACTAGAACTACTGCTCTAGGGGACAAGCAATGTTTTATAGTACCGTACCTCTTGAGGGGATCTACAGACTTTAGTTTCAGCTTCACCAGCTCCCTCAGGGTAGACGTTATTTGCCAGAATCTACTTACTGAAGGATAGGAAAGCTATTCAGATAGACAAATCAGAAAAGAAACATAACTCACTAAATGATGTCCTCAGAAATGCTGTTGAATTCTTAATCATGGTTCCTAGCAATCCTCCAGACTCAAAGGGCATTAATTTTAAGACTCTTTTTTTTCATCCAGTCCCAAGTTTAATATGCAAGATTTTAATCACCTTCCAAAGGGAGAACTATATTAGTCTCTTGCTACTAAAATAACAGAGCCTTGTACAAAACCTTGTGATAAAAATAGTATATTTGTTTGCCTTTAACATTTTATAAGACTGTTTATGTCTCTGGGACCAGTTACAAGCCAGGTTCACAACTGTCGCCATCTTTAAGCTGTGATTTCAGAATGATAGCTTGATCTTGCCAGTTTTCTGAAAATTAGGGAACATGGGTGTTGTGACACTGATTCATGCCCAAATTTTGTCTTACAGAGGTTCAGCCCTATTGTCCACTTTTAGTGACGTGGATAAAAATAGCAACCAAGGATCTAATCAAGAAATGGATTAATTCATACAATCAAAGGCCCAGCCTTGATGGGAAATCCAAGTCTTTAAGTAAGGCCTCGCAAAGTCAGCATTCTATGAATACTCTAATTTTTCCTTGTGTTATCATTTCCTTTATCTGAAAGTAGAAAACATAGTTCCAAGTATTACCTTTTGTTCTATGTACAGTATGTATGCATTTGTTGAACAGTAGATAGTTACAGTAGGTGTTATCATGTACATCGGTCTGCCTTCCAAATGTTTTACATGGATTCAGCCCAACAACTATTTAACCAAAGCTCTAGTGCCTCAAATCCCTTGCCTTTAAAAAAACAGCAACTATAAATATAAAAGCTGTTTCCTGGAGGACTCAAAGTCACACATGATATGCAAAAAAAAAATACACTAAAAAAAGGGACAGTTTATTTGATTTCTCCAATTTGATACATACTAGGTTGTTTGCTCTGCAATACAAATGAACAGATCTCCTTATTCTCTGATTGTGATTTCCGCATTGGCTCTGGAGAAAAAGGAAGTGTTATCAGTGGTCTAATTTATCAATGGCCTAATGTTTTATTAGCCTGGAAAGAAGTTAATATTTCCACTCTGGTTTTAATTTGTTTTATTAGTTACTGCATTAATTTGTGAATAAGGCTTTTTTTGGGTGCGGGGAATCCCTTTCAGTTAGCAGCTTGAAGTTTGAGGTTGACTGTTGTCAACCTCGAAAAGGTAAGACATTCCTTAGGTCTTCTTCTAAAAGCATTAGAAGGATATTTGGAATTAAAAACCCTGTGCCTTGTAATTGTTTGGGGCTTTCAGTCCTTTTCAATTCTCAACTCCAGATCCTCTAGAAAAAAGAAAGAATGAAAGAAAACTCAGCAGTATAACCAATGGCAGGTGTCATAGAAGATTAGACAGTCATCTCTTGGGCATTGAGTTTCCTACCAGTAGTGTAAAGTCCATTTGCATCCTAACGAGTAACTGGGAATGCCCACAATGTTCCTAAGACAATAGTTTCATTTTCTTTTTTCTTCAGCAATGGTTGTAGGCAGGACGGTTTAAAATATGAAATTCAGAAGAGATGTGAAACAGCAGATATGAAAAGTATTTTGGTTGTACTGACTGTGGACGAAAAAACATTCTGAAGTATCAGATAATATTTGAACAGGTCTCTAAGTTTGGGAAGAAGTCTATTACATTTATTTGTAAGGCTATTTTATTATTAAGACAAATGCTGATTAGTTCAACAGTCAACAGTGGATTATACTGTAGAAATGAAAATAGTGCTGGTTTATCTCTCTTAAGGAATGGTGAAGATAGCGGTTTCTAAACTTGGATCAATAGAGAACACAAATTTGGCCTTTTGAGTACCTCTTCCTCACAAAATGATAGCCATTTAAAATGGGACTTAGGATAAATACCCACTTATTAATATTCATTTACCAGATGATAAGCTAGCAAAGCTATTCCAAGCAATTCCCTTTAGCTTCCAAAGCCACTCTATCACTTTGGCTTGACTTTAGAAAAAGGGGGATAGTTTTGCAAGTAGTTTTGGCAAAGTAAATTCATCCTTTTTCATAGATAAGAACGTTTCTAGGTTTTCTATGTGCTTGAAGTCTGTCAGGATCTGAGTAGAATGGTGCAAGATGAAAATGAACCCTAGCAGGAGAGATGCTGTTTATCTCTTGAGGGGAAAACACAGCTCTGAAGGAATAAGTCTGAGACTTGGGGTGTTCCTGGGCTTGTGGCTTATGTTAGAACAGCAGCTAAAAGCCATAATAGCCACGGGATCTTTGTCCCACATCTTTATGGGGCACCAGTTATGCAAAAGGACCTACAAATATTAAACCAAATCCTCAACACTACCAGTGGGACTACTGCAATATGCTGTTCATGGAGCTGCCTTTAAAGACCACTTGGAAACTGTAATTGGTCCAAAATACAGTGGCCCATGTGCTAACTGGTATCAAGAGCTGGGAGCAAATTATACGCCTGTTCTTCAGGTCCAGCACTGGTTTCTGATAGGTTTCTAGATGCTTGAACCCAAAATGTTGGCTTGACCTATACAACACTTTATTGCTTTGCCCTTAGCTATCTCCAGGTGGAATTGACCTGACCTATAAAGTCAGCCTCAGGAGAAACAATTGGGGGAAAAAAGAGGAGTGGGGAGAGACTTTTCGGCAGCAGCGCTGGCTCTTTGGAACAGCCATCCAGTAGAAATCAAACTGAACCCTCCTTGATCACATTTAGAAAAATATTAAAAAGTCCTTTCATAGCACATTTACGTTCTACAATTAGCCACTGATACATCCATGTATCCAACATGATGGCCTATGTTTTGACCCATTATGTTTGATTATTTCAGGGCGGGCCAGTTAGATATTTTTAATTGGTTTATGATGGAAGTTTATTTTTCATTTTTTTATATCCTGTAAACCACAGAGAGCCATACCTAATCAGAGCAGAATCTAAATCTAACAAATAACATGCTGCAACCTAGTGCAACTCTGTGGTTTACAAGGTATACTTTTCTTCCAAATAGATAGGTTTGATGTTGAAAAATGGCTCTGGAACGTGCAATATACTTGCCTTCTAGTTTTTCCCTTAATTAGAATAATTTTAAAAAATCAGTAAGTGTCAGGTGCACTGACATGCCAGGTACCACACTGAGAAATTCAGGAGAAAGGCCTTCTATTAAGCAACCAATCTAATCCAGTCTTTTGCAACACCCTCCATCAGAAAGCCAACTTCTGTCCTTCAACAGAGAATAAATGGGTAAGTCTTGTTGTGGGTTGCCCCATCACTGGGAGTTTTCAAGAAGAGACTGGAAAGCCACTTGTCTGAAATGGTATAGACCAGAGGTCTCCAACCTTGGTCCCTTTAAGGCTTGTGGACTTCAACTCCCAGAATTCCCCAGCCAGTCATGCT
>JANHFO010000001.1:851140-862395 GCA_032468095.1 Pareas carinatus
CTTCTTGTGACTCCATAAGTGTCATTAACATCTCCTGTATATGTTTTGCCATTTGTGTTGTCATTATTATTTTTTATGACAGGCCTTCTTTATACTTCCCTTGCTTTACAGCAAGTTTTGGAGTTTCGTTTACATGTAAGTCCAAATATTTCCTGTTTCAATAAACAATTCACAGCTGCTTTCTCAAGGTCAGGCTTTCTCTCACTTTCAATTCACCACTGGGTTTAACTTCTATGAAAAATATCCACCAACACCTTAGGGATTTTTTCACAATTTTACAATATGAAAGCAGTATCTTTTAAATTTTAGTATAAATGAAAAGTTATTTTCTCCTTTCTAGACTTTTTATTTCAGTCCGATATTTTCTTTTTCTTTTTTATATAAGTAACCCCTTCAGTCATCAGTCACCATTTCCCCCCCTTCTTTCAGGCATCAAATCTTTTTAGATCTTCTTTTTAATCAAGTAGAATAGTCTTTTTGTAGTAGGATTTTAGTAACTCACCCAGGTGGCTAGATGCTGATTTCAAGCTTATTTTGGTGGTTTGCTTCCAAGTCGCTCCATTTCTGCTTCATGGCTCATCTGTGGCTAAACGCTGTGATGATTGCAGGCTGCCATTGCAGAACTTCTGAGGGGTCTCTTCCCAGTCCCAGGATGATCGTCACATCCCCTAAGATTGCGAAACATCCCCTCTCTTCATTGCCTCTCTGGGGGAATTTTTGGGTCGGAACCAAGCACGTAACCAACCTGATTTACAAGCGGTCAGGCAGTTTGGCTTGAGAGCTTCCCGAGCCTGCTGCCTTACTGCTGCGCTGTCCACCAGAAGTCTGTGATTTAGAAACTTCTGCTGGAGCAACTTAACTCTAAATTTGCCTTTTTAACAATCATATCACACTTTTCTTTCATTTGTCATCAATTGCAATTCCTAGATATGTATTATTAATAAGTCTGATATTCCCATCTTATAGCTGCAGATACTTCTTTTTGTTAAATAAAGAATTTTGCATTTGTTCATATTAAATTCCAATCTCATTCTCTAATATATGAAGATCATTTCCAAACTTTGTCTGTCTTCTGGAATATGAGCTGTCTAACCTAGTTTGTCACCAGCAAAATTATAAGAAGAATAGATAAAAATAAACAGAGAAAATAACAATCATATGCCATCAAATTATAATAGTTCTCTGTCTGGCAATATGGCCAGTAGTTCCCTAGATCCTTTGTTTTCCCTGTTTTGACAATAGGGAAAGCATTTACTTTTAATATCAATTTATCTGATATTTCACTCACTCTTCAGGATTTCTCAGAGATCATAGATAAAGGTTGGCCAAGTGATCAGCAAATTCCTTCAGATTCTAAGGCAAAGTTCCTTTGGCTTGGAGCTCTGGACTCGTTTAAGGTCAATAAATATTCCCTGACTTCTTTTCTGTCAGTGCTGAATGGGAATTCTGCTGTTCCAACCAGAATTTCACAGATGCTTGATGGAAGGCGTCTCTTTCTCAGAGAAGACTAAGACAAAACGAAGAATTAAATTCTACTTTTTCTTTGTTATCTTTCTGCTATGTTGACTTAGTAGCTTGGTTTGAGATTTTTCCTCCTTCCCTGATACCATCTTTATAGTTCTGGGCTATCTATATGTATCCTTTTAGGTAATCTGTTCTGTATATATTTTCTATGATTTTTGCTAACCTTTTTGTACAGCCATGTTGGAGGGGTTGGTTTTTTGGGGAGTCTTCCATCTTCCCCTTGTTGGAATGGTTGCATAACGTCCCTTCCATATTTTCTTTTTTAGAAAGTTCTAGCCATCAAAAGCTTCTTTTCCCATTAATGTCTCTTGTCATGAAAATCCCGTTTCTCACTGTTCTGAATTTGTTAAACTCTGTTTTCTGTATAAGACCATACTCATCTGTAGTTTGAGTGGCTGAAATCTGGAGGGAAGTAATGGGTTTGGGTGTGTGTGTTAAGGAGTGTTCAGAGATATTCTGCTTCTGTTTCCTTCCCAAAACCTCCCAAATAGCAGGTGAAAGCATCACTGATAGTTCCTGGTGGTTTCCTAGAACAGTGGCTTCCAACCTTTTGGGCACTGGAGACTGGTTCCATGGAGAAAGATTTCTCTATGGACCAGAGGGAGCCTGGTTTTGCATGCTACTTGCATCCCACCAATGGGGCTTGGCTTGTTTGCACAGACTGGTGCCAATCCATGGACCGAGGTTTGGGTACCCCTATCCTAGATGATTGGAAAGCTGACTTGGCCAATCAGAGATTGCCTACCCATGTTTTAATATAAAGAAATCCAACACTATGCAATCGCTTTTCCACAACTTCCAGTTTGCCCACCTGTACCGATCATCATCAAATCAAGGATAGTTGATCCCTTTGTGCTTTCCTTCATTCTTAGAGACAGCTATAAGCAACAAGACAGAAATTTCCTCTTAAAATATGAAACCAGAGTTTCTTTTCTAATAGTGTCAATATAATTGAAGCCCCCTTTAACATTGCGACTTTATGCCACCTTGGAGAATCTGCAGTTTGCTTTCGCAAAGTGTGATCCATATCTTATTCTTGGGTGATGTTTAGTAGTGAACACCCAGTAACAGTACTGCTGTTATTTCTTTTTCAATTGATTTTAATCCAGATTCTCTCAAATGAATTCCAAGTTAACCCGGCTAATTCCCTTGGATTTCTGCGCAGATGTGGCTATTTTTTTAAATATACGGTACAATTGTTCCTCCTTTTGTATCATTCAGTTCTTCTTGAATAATTTACAGCCTTTCATTGTATTCAGTTGCTGCACACTCATGCTAAGGCTTGTTGTTATTATACAGCATTCTCCAATGGCTGCACAGATTGTAAGTGATGGGAACTTTACACCATGCTATCTTCCAGTATACAGGTAGTCCTCGTAGAGGTGGCCAAACTGACTGCACTGATTAAAGAAAAGAACACAGTTAACTTTGTTTCTACATGGAAACTGCTTTAGGACTTTGTACCTGAGGTGGGAAAAAAAATGAAGCTTTGATTTTGAGTTTTGTCAATTAGATTGGTTTGTTGTTATAGAAATGGCTGGTCTATATTATTATATAAAAGTTGAAGTTTGATGCTATTATCTTGTTCTACTGCACCAAAAGGAGTCAGAAATCAATAGTTTTCATTCTTTTTTCCCCTTTGCCCTATACTTTTTCTTCCCCCTTTCCTCCTCTATTATTCCCTTATTCCCTTTTTGTATTTTTGTATTTTATATTGAATTTGGATCAATGAATAAAAATTTTGAATTGACAGCATACAGGGAGTCCTCAACTGATGTCCGCAATTGAATCCAAATCTTCTGTTACTAAGAGAGTTGTTAAGTAAGTTTTGCCTCCTTTTATGGTTTTTCTTGCCACAATTGTCAAGTGAACCACTGCAGTTGTCAAGCTAGTAACATGGTGGATAAGTGCATCTGGCTTCCCCATTGACTTTGCTTGTCAAAAAAGTGATCACATGATCCCGGGACACTGCAACCATCATAAATCTGAGACAGTTGCTAAGTGGTCAAATTTTGATCACCTGACCACAGGGACGCTGGAACAGTTCTAAGTGTGGAAAACAGTTGTAAGTCACTTTTGTCAGTATCGTTGTAAGTTCAAAGGGTTACGTAATTGGGAGAGACCTCCGTATGATCGGATGGCTCACTCTGGATGATGAGATGGACACTTTGCCAGATACTCCCACTCAAAGCTTTAGCAATAGGACTCCTTTTTGGCATAGGCACAATAATCCCCCAGTCTAGCAAATTTTATATGCAGTAGACCCAACCTAGTTGTACATTGTGACCTCCTGCGAATGCATGAAATCCTGTTTCCAGGTTTGAAAACAGGCGAAATATGCCTACATAAACTGCACGTACATACAATCCTATTTGGATGGAACAAATATTCTTTCTTAAGGGACCCCGTTTCTAGCATTTGAAAAGAATAAATTTATTGCAATTTTTTAAAAAGAAAAATACAGAGAAATCGATGTACAGCAACAAATTAATAGAAAAAAGAATAGTATACAGTTCTAATCTTTCTATGGCATGAAAGCTGGTTGGCTGACAGTCATACGAAGATGATTCGGAGACTGGAGGCTAAAGCATATAAAGAATGGTTGCTGGAATTGGGTATGTCTAGTTTAATGAAGGTCTAGGGGCTACATAATAGCAGGGTTCCAATATCTCAGGGGTTGTCACAAAGAAGAGTGGGTCAAGCTATTCTCCAAAGCACCTGAAGGCAGAACAGGAAGCTGTGGAGGAAAACTAATCAAAGAGAGAAGCAACCTAGAATTAAGAAGAAATCTTCTGGCAGAACAATTAATCAGTGGAACAACTTGCCCCCAGAAGTTGTGAATATTCCCACACTTGATGTTTTTAAGAAGAGATTGGACAACTCTTGGTCTGACATGGTATAGGTTTTTTTTGACTCAGCAGGGGATTGGATTAGATTCAGAGGTCTCCAACCTTGGTCCCTTTAAGGCTTGTGGACTTCAACTCCCAGAATTCTCCGGCCAGCTATGCTAGAAGACCTCCAAAGTCCCTTCCAACTCTGTTATTCTGTTATACTCTCTCATCCCAGCCCGCCTATAGAATTGTTGTGGGGAAAAAAGAAGGAGGAAGGAACATTAGGTATATGGAACATTAGGTATATTCCCTACCTTGAGTTCTTTATAAAATAATAAAGACAGGAATAATTAATAAAACCAAAGCAAAGCTGTGTTGTCCAGAATGGAGCTTCACTCATTCTTGTCAAAGACCTAGGTACAGAGCCAGATCTTCAGGGCTCTCCAAAATACCAGCAGGGTGGGACTATCTGGTAGGAACTTCATTGTAGCGGTCAGCAACTATGGAGAAATCAAGGAATGCTTACTAATTATATTGCCACTGGTGCATATTAGACAAAGTTAATTCTGTCTGTAATTGGTGAGCATCCTTAAAATAACCATTCCAGATTCAGAGCAGCTATTCCAGACTGTGCATATTTTCCAATAAAACATCTTACTGTTTAGGGTAGAGTTTTTGCATGGGGTTAACGAGCCATGAGACTGAAAACTCAGTCTGTTCTCCAGTAGGGCCTAGCTAGTTAGGAAATGAAATACTTTCTTGGCATATATTGACTGGAGCAATTGCCAAGATCTTAACAGAGATACGTACACTTTTCATTAAAACCCATGGAGGCTAAAAATCAGGGTCAGCATTCACCCCCCCTAAATACAGGTGATAAAATAAAGCAAGAACGGACTATTAACAGCGTGCAGAGGAAGCTGCTCACATGTCTGCTACTATAAGTACTTTAATTAATTGCATTAATTTGATGATGTGAGAATTGGAGGGAGATAATTGTTTGAACAGCATTCATCAGGAATGAGATACACCTTGTTTTGACTTGTAACCAGGGCCAGCATTTTGCTGCTTGGCTGTCGTTTTCCTTGCTCAAAAAAAAAGAAAGAAAGAAAGAAAAAAAGTCAGCATTGAAACCAAGGAAGGGAGGGGTTAGTAAGGGATCCCTCCTCCTTTCCTAGGTTGCTGGAGTTTTAATCGTTCTGTTTCTGAGTCGCTTTTCCTCTCCCCCTCCTTAATTTATTATCGTTGGAGCTTGCATTAATTAAAGCAGCAGCAGCCACCATTGCTCGTGACCTGCGGCCATTCCTGGTGAAATCATGTTTCAACTCATGTAGAGCTATGCAGTGGGGAGGAGCAGGTCCATCCGATCCAGAGAGCGTATGCCCATTCTTGGAGCCCTTTGGTTTTCCTTCCCCAGCGCTGTGAGGTTCAGACCTCTCTTGCTTAGCCTTCTCAGGTCAGATGGGAGTTGGTATTCCTGGAGTTGGGTGGTGGATTGAAGGAGGGTGAGGGATTTTTATTGAGCAGGCACCGACTTCCTCAGAGAGTTGTATAGTTGTGGTACAATCGCATATGGTTTCTTCCAGGGGTGGGAATAAAGTTAGCAGTTCTGGTCAAACTGAATGGCAATGAGGTTTGTCTGCAAAACAGGGTAAGTGAAAAAGGAATCTAGAGTTATTTCTTAAAAACCTGCTCTTTGTCCTTAAACACCTGTCTATACGATTAGACCAGGTTATCAGAATTGAACTCAGTCCCATTTGATCATCATTACTGCATCCCAGGTAAGTATAATAGGCTTTATTTAGTGGATAACAAACACTGCCTCTTTTGACAGATGTCATTATATTTTCTTGGATAGGGAAGAGAGGGGCCAGGCTGCATTAACAAGGGATGAATTTCCAAGTGGCTCTTAAGCATTCCTTGTTGCCTCCTCTGTCAACCTGGGTAACCCTTTCTGATACAATTATACAGGTTTTCTGCTACTGTACAGAAAGCAATAGATTGAGCACAGCATACTGTTCTCTTAATTATCATTTATCCTGTGTCTCACCTAGACTATGTCTGGGTCCCACCCTGATATGTGTATTATCACTGTCCTTCTTGAAGGCCTAAGAAAATATAGTTGAGAAATATGTGAAATAGCATTTTCACCCACCACGACATCTTCCAGATGCATGGACCAATTTCCAGGATGCCCCCAACAAGTAGGGTCATTTCCGGAAAGTCTGCCATAAGCTATGTTCATATTGCATCCATGGTTGATGTAGCCATTTTTATTAAATCCAATTTTATTAGCCTGCCTAACAGATAAAATAATAATCCAATGTTTTGGGGCTTGCTCAATTTGCTAGGTTAAAATAGGGTTGGCTGCTTATGATTCAGCTTCTTAGGTAACACAACTAGGTAGTCTGTAAACGATTTGTGAAAATAATATCAAATGCATTGACCTTTAGATAACCAAACTCTAGATATTGAATTAATCTCATCTTCTCAGTTTACACAATATATTGATCCATTAATTAACCAGGGCAGAATTTACACAATATACTAGGCTGCAGTGTGGCTGAGTAGTTTGAGTTTAATGGGAACCCAGTCAGTTTGTTACAGAGGTGTCTTGAGGTGCACATATTTTACAGACAACTTATATTTTAGCCTATTTAGGGGCAAATAAAGGCTTTCCTGAAATAAATGAATGATTTAGGCATGCTAGGATTTGGACTGATGGCCAGTTAGTCTACCATTTTTACAACTTCTATGGGAAGTTGCTTTTTCTTCTAATGGATGCAGGAAGGTTCTAACTTGCATTAATGCCTGCCTGATTACATATGCATGTTTGCTTGTTGGTTAACAAGGATGCAATCTTGTGTACATGGTGTCTGGTGTCTGATTGTGAGAATTTAGCAGGGTTATTTGGGTGAATTGAGTAGCATTTTGCAGATTTGTGACTGCATGCTATTTTTATATGCCTCAATTTCAATCTGATTTTTCTGGGCAGGTCAGTCCATGGTCTTTTTACATTATTCTATACCAGCTAAGTATATGCTGAGTCTAGATTGTGGCAGCAGTTTTATTTTATGGGCATGTAAAAGAAAATAAAACTTGATAAAACTTTTAAGCCACTTGCATTTGCCAATCTCAAACTGTCACCGTAGCTTTGATGTTTCCTAAACAGTGGAATAATTACTGCTATGGTAAACAGATAAATCAACAGCATAGAAAATATTTCATCCATATAAACCAAGACGGTGTTGAAAAATCAGTCATGAAATGGAACAGAGGGACAGAAATACCCCATGGCATGTTGTTTCATACCACTGTACATGTAAGGGCAGATTCCAGAGCCATCCTATATATTGGTTATCCAGCTGATGGCTCATAAAGCTTGGCAGAAGCCCTGCTATATAAGAAAGTCATTGGCATGAAAGATATAGAAATAGAATGTCTGAAACTGGTGGAGCTCTGGGTAAGAGAAGGCTGAAAATAACTTGAGAGAGAGATAGAGAGGAGTGTTTGCAGGTAATGAAGTGTCTCCAGAATTCACAACACGTTTCTCTACCCAGAATCTTTATGTGCATTTCACTTTGGAACTCTAGACATAAATGCCTATTTTATTCTTACAACTAGAAATATCAAGGCGGAAGATACCACATTGGTAATGGGACCTCACTTCTTGCCAACAATTGTTTTCTGTCTCCAGTGCTTCCTGATCAGGGCTGAGTTATGGACTGCAATCTGGGTGGGCTTTAAGTAGAAAGTACAACTGCACTCCGGTAGAATGACATTGAAGGACTAACCAAGAGGCAGAGGCAGAATACTGTATGAGAAATCAAGCTAGAGGACAAAATCAAAGCCCAGGAATGCGTTGCTGAAATAGGAACATTTAAGTAAATCAGTTCCTTTTTATCAGATGTGTTTATTGCATTGTCCATGATTTGTTTAATCATGATTATTATTTAACCAAGATTTGTTGAATTTGGCTGGGTTCGTGTATTTCTCACCATGTTTTAGTTACCTAAGTGACTCGATTGATGCAACATACGAAGACAAATCATGTTCTGACTTCCTCGTGAATGAACCCTTTTATGGTCCTTCCCAGCTCAGGAAGAATCCGTATCACTTAAATGAAAGGATTTGATCCAGTGCAGGAAAGTTCTGACAGGTGGGATCCCTGTTAGGCCAGAGATCATGCATTGCACACAAAGGTTGCCTGGATGGATGCACCAGTGCGGATGAGAGGAGTCCAGCATGTTTCCTTGTCATGCAAACTCTTGCAAAAAGGCCTGCCAGGGTTAAAGAGGCAGTCAGTAACAGAGGGACCTGGTCAAAGAAGTAGTTGCTTGAAAGACTGATCTAAAGATTGAAGGGTGGTACTTTGGATTGTAAGGACAAGAGGTGCCCTGAATTGACTGAGAGGAAGCCTAACATTCTTCTCATTGGTTTAGGCTTGACTTTACCTTTTCTTGTAGTGCATTGTGGCATAGTTCCCATGATCTACGTTCTCTAAAATATAAGGTCTTTGGTAGTTCTGGTTTCTTATATATCTGTAATCAGATATTGAACAAAAGTCCTACCATGTATTTTATTGTTGTTTTCTGGTACAGTTAAAGCAGGGGTCCCCAACTCCATGGACCAGCACTAGGCTGCGGCATGCCAGCAACCGGGCCGTGCAAACAAGCCTTTCTCTCACTCCCTGGATCTGTCTTTCGCTGTTTATTGTTGGGGAAATTATGAACCTTTGTTCCAGAAGGCTATGTTTTTTGCAGGCCGTCTGAATAAGAAGTTGTCTGTGTTCTTGTTTGTGTAGAATCTCCTTTCTTCTCTGTCTGTGTGCAGTTGATGAACAATATCAACTGCTACAACCTTTACTAGCAAGTTGGACTAAAAGGACTGTGATGAGCATCTCTGTGGGCCTATTTTTCTTGTTCATTTGTACCTGGATATGGGTGTGATCAATTCCATATATTATGATAGGGTGTCGTTGTGTTCCCATGTACATGTAGGGTACAGGTCTGTAAACTTTAATACTTTTTGTTTTACTCCTCCTCCTTCCCTCCCCTTCCCCCTTCCCCCTCCTTTAAATCACCCAATCTTTGTTGTTGACCAAAAATAAGTCATTATCGATACATGTTTCTGGTGGTAGCCAACTTACTAGCAGATGACCCAGACTTGGTGTCTCTTCACATTCACATAGCATGTTGTTATCTGCTAAGAGCCTCCACTTGAACTTATTTATTTTACATTTAGGGACTCCAACTCTCAACCTATTCAGGGCCCTCCAAGTAGTATAAGGGAGGTCGGATCCTTCAGCCTTATCCTCCTTTAATGTTATTCCTTGCTTGATGGTCTCTTTCCTCCATCTTTTAATTCGATTTTGTTCTGGGGTACAAAGAATGTTTGTTCTTGCCATAAAGCTGTTCCCAGATCTGAGTTGGCAGTCTTGGTGCCCATGTCCATTCAGAGGATGTGAAGGATCATTCTCTTGCTTAGTTCACTCGGCATCTGCTACGGCTTTTCTCCTGATCTTAGGCTGAGCAATGCCAGCAAGAGGATATATTTTCTCAATTGGTATAGGTTTGAGACAACCTGTCACTGAGCGTACTGCTTCATTGATGGCGTTGTTTCACATTTACCTATGCATCCACACAAGAGCAGCATACTCTGCTGCAGAGACAGTCAAGGCCAAAGTTGACGTGAGCAACTTAGATTGATAGTTTTTTAATAGTTTATCAATTTCCTGATGACATTGTTCCTCAAACTGACTTTAGCCTTAGCGTTCAGGCAATGCTGTATAGAAAAATGCTTCATAGGAATCTGGAATTATCATTCGTTTTCTTAAATAATAAGGGCTTAACAGCTTGCTTTGCGTCTGGGAGCTCCCATATGTTGCATTATATAGAATGTGGTGGCTGTAGTAGTCAGAAACCTAGGGATTTTTAGTGCCCCTGGCAGATAGAATCACTCAGACCTGTTCTCAGTTGGATGCAAGCATGTGAAGGTCTATTGGAGACCCTAGTGATGATTAACTTATCCTTGAAGGGAGAGGATCATTCCCAGTATCATTTAAAGAGGTGCTGGTGCATCCTCTACTCAAGAAGCTGTCACTGGACCCCACCATTCTGGGAATTTTTTGCCCAGTTTCCCCCATTTCCCTTTTTTAGGAAAAATGGTTGAGAAGGGAGCCATGCTGGATTATCTGGAATTCTTCCGGTCTGGTTTCAGGCCTGGATAAGGGACACAAACAGCACTGCTCACGTTTTTGGATGCCCTCTGGTGAGAGCAGGATGAAGGTAGTGTATTCATTCTGGAGCTACTTGACTTCTCGCCAGCTTTCAATATTGTTGACCATGGTAGTCTTTTAGGCTGGCTATGTGGTGGGGAGGGGGGCTTGTTCTGTGCTTGTTCACCTCCTTCCTTTGAGGCCAATCCCAGTCAGTATTGATAGGGAGCAAACGGTCTAGCCCACATTCCTTGCTCTGTGAGATGCCATGAAGCTCAGTGTGCTCTCTGCTTCTTTTTAATGTCTCAGTGAGGCCGCTGGGTGAAATAATCTGTCACCATGGGATGAGGTATCATCAGCATGAGGATGATACCCAGTTGTACATTTCGTCCCTTGTGAACTAAGGGATGTTGTCTCTTGTGGTGCTTGGAGTCTGTGGGCGATCTGGATGGGGAACAACAGGCTTCAGCTGAGCCCTAGTAATTTTGAGTGGCTGTGGGCAGAAGACGCTTCTGTATTTGGTGGTTTTACCATCTTTGCTCCTAGATGGACTTGCTCTTCCTCAGATGGACATGGTGCATAATCTGGGGGTCCACCTAGACCAGGGTTTCCCAACCTTGACAACTTTAAGGTGGATGGACTTCAAATCCCAGAATCCCCCAGCCAGCATGGCTGGCTGGGGG
>JANHFO010000001.1:891383-909108 GCA_032468095.1 Pareas carinatus
CTGAAAATAAGACCTAGCGCATCTTTGGGTGCAAAAATTAATGTAAGACAGTGTCTTATTTTCGGGGAAACACGGTATTTAATATTCAACCAGAAGAAATTAAATGATACAAAAATATAAGTAAGGCAAAACAGCTTGTTACATTACAAACATTTCATCCTGTTGATTTCCTCTTTGCTTTATCTGGAAAAAGGAGATAGCTGGTCATGCCTGTTCATGGTGACTATGTGAATGAATGGTGTGCATCTCAGTTGTGGAGATCGTGTGCATCTCCACAACTCCTCTAGGGATAGTTTAGGCATAATCTTGATTCTGTTCATCCACCTTACCTGTTGTTTTGCCCATTATTCTTTCCCCTCACCTTGCCAATCACGATTTTTCTTTATAATCCATCAACGGTTTAAATAAGATGCTCAAATAAAAGTCTTTGAAGGGTGTGCCTAAAAATTAAAATTCACAACTTTGCTCAACTCAAAAGATTCTTGGCATAGATCTTGGATTCTTGGGAAGCAAAACAGCCTGCTGCCGATTAGTTTATTTTATTAAAAGTGCTTGAAAGTGATGGAACTGATGGAAATATTTATTTGGCTAATGTAATTTTATTTTGGATTGTTATTACTATGTTTAATACGGAGCTGGCTCCAGTCTGCTCTGACTCTTGCTGTGCACTGCGTTGCAGTTTAGGGAGTTCCACAAACAGGGTCATGAGTAGCAACTGCCCTGGATTACCTAATGCAGAATATAATAGAATCGTGTTTTGTTAAAAATATACACAAAGGAATTAGGATTGTCCCGATTACAAGAAATCTCCTATAGCTGTCAGTTTATGCAACTTTCCTGTCATTGCAGGATTTTACTATAAAAAACTGTTTGAGGGAGACGGGTGCTTCAGAAATGTGAAAAATAAACAAACAAACAAGCAAACAAATGCCATATATGGCAACATTATGTTTTCTCTTTAATTTTGAAAGAGGAGTGGGGATATTAAAGCCCTTCAATGTTACTGAACTACAACTCCCAGCATCCCCTGACATCAGTTTCTCTGGTGGGTTGTTTCATTACTAGCCTTACTAGTGTGACGCACAAAAGAATTCTTGACTATGTCTTGAAGACCAGATTTCGTCTGCTCTTCATACATGGTAAAGGAACAGTAGGAAAAAAAATGCTCATCCTAGTTTTTAGGATTAAGTGTGCCTCAAAGCAAATGGCCAATCCCATAATAGACCTGGGGGTTGGAAGGATGGCCCTTGACTTTGCCTGATCAGAGAGATAGAAAAATGAAAGAGTACCCAGAACCTCCTATTAGTCGCACAACAAAGAACTCCTGGTGCAAACAACAAGAAAGCATTTGCACACCCATCTCTTAAGGGAAAGATGCTTAGCTGGTAGTGTATTGGGTTCTTATTTTAGAGAACTAAGTTTTGAGGGGTTTTTTGCCTTGATTTGATGGGGTGGCTAAATCTCTAGACTATGTCTCTCAAGAGGCGGAAGACCAACTTCACTCAATTCCCTCTTCATTAATTCATTAACTAGCAATTAAAGACGATGCATGTATTTTACCCCTTTTGCCTCTACGTCATCTATTTGAGGTGGAAAGGTGAAATTGGCACTTAAATGCCTTTGGAGTATTGATGTAGGCGACATAATCCAGGTTAATGACCGTAATACAGGTTAAGCTTTCCTCTTGTAAACAAGGTTGACCTAAATCTGACCTCCTGGCCCCTTGACTGAGGAGGAAGGCTGCCTTCTGCTCTCTGATTTATCAGAGTCAGACTGCTCTGGGTACTGCTTTGCATCCAGGTAGTAGCTGTTAAGAGGAGCCTTTGTTCCACTTAATTCAAGACGGTTAGTACAAGAACCAGTGCTTTTCAACTACAGAACAGAACAGAACAGAATACAATTTATTGGCTAAGTGTGTCTAGACACACAAGGAATTTGTCTCCAGTGTACATGCTCAATACTTACATCCAGGCTATAATTGACAAAGTGTGCTTACAATCATAAGGCTATAATTTACAAACAATAATTACAATCATAGGATACATTCATTATCATAAAGTCCATTCATCATGTCGTATACATATTAGGTTCATTCATAATCATAAAGTATATTCATCAAGTCATCATGTTATAAAGAATAGTCATCATGTCACAAAACATTTCATCCTGTCACATATCAAAACAATTGTGACAAAACATGTCACAAAACACATTCATCAGGCCATACAATTCTTTTTTTTAGTCTATATTTGAACATAGAATGCTAATAATCAATCTACAAGTCAAGCTAGGATACTAAGTGGCAGACCAAGATTAAGAATAGAATGCACTACATAAGATATCCAGAAGGTTTGTAAATTGCCTTTATAACAAAAAGAGTGCATAATCCTTAAGGATACTTGCCAGCAAATTCTTTTATAAGTCATTCAAATGTATAATCTGAATTAAAATGTATATAAACTGAATAAATAAATAACCAGAATGATTGTCTCAGAGGATGTAGGGAGATTATTCAGTAGATATCCAAAGGATTATAAATATAATTACCAGCGGCAAATTGATTTTTCATACTGATAAAGAACATTTACTCGGTTATTATGGGAATTTTATTTTTCTAACAGGGAAGCATGGAAGGGTACCATTCAGGGGAATATGTGGGTAAATAGCATCGTAGTCAAAATATGTAGGGACTCTTCTCACCCCTTTGATTTACAAAATAAAAGGAATGAGCTTATTTTGCTTCTATGAAGCAGAAAATAGAAGGATCTTAAATGGAATGGATTGGCCAGAACATCAGACAAAGGGGGTGACTGTCACAAAGGGCACTGGATCTCTGCATATGATAAAAGGAAGACAACCAAATCGTAACTTTGCATTGGCTGGCCTTCTCCAAAGCCAATGGCATCATTGTGTAAGTCTACACAAGCCTATCATGTTTGGATCTTAGAGTTCAATCTTTGAAAGGGATCACTTTGGCGAAAGTGGGTATATGCACCTGAGTACCTGTATTGGTATGTGCATGATAGGAGGGCCATAAGCTTAGGCTGCCATCAGAAGAATAAGAGCCACATCGTATAAGAGCCATGTTGCCACGAAAGCTCTTTTCAAAGAGATGTTTTTGGTGATGATCACCTAGTGACCTGTTTGCCCCATTCCTGGCATTGTGCCATGACCCACTGTGATGTTGGGTTGATTGATTGGAGCTGAATTGCCGAATGCTTCGAGATAATGCTCCAGTGGAACATTGTGGGAATTAAAATGGCAGCTCCTATCCAGATGCTCAGTGGCAGCATTTCAGAGTCACAGCTTCCACAGGTTATCCTATTAGTAGCCATAGACATGAAGGGGTTCACAAGGAGGATGCTCTCTGGAGGGCTTTCTTGAACCTTAATAGAGGCTCCTATATGTTAGGGAGAGAGGGTGTGATGCCCGCTTATCAAAGGCCAAATAACTAAATAAATCAGTCATTGTGTTCCAAATGAACTACATGAAAATGACATTTCTTATAACAGATCTGAATTCAATCACTTCTTGCTACTTTAATTCTAGGCATCTCCCCTCCCTCCAGATGAGTGGGTTTCCTTTCCTCAGGACATATCCATCCCATGATAGTTGAAGAGAAGACGACAAGCTCTGGCCCCCTTTAGGGACCTAGCTTTTAAAGGCTTCCCTACGAGGTTGTTCTCTCTGCCTGATAGAATTGTGGTGGAGCTCAAAGACGGTTTTGTTTTGTTTTGCTTTCATTACAGCTGCAGTTCTGTATATCCACTTACTTGGAAGTAAGTTCCATTGAACTTGTTAGCTTTTCATCCAAGTCAACAGGGAGGAGGATTTGTCCTGAACAGCTGCTCTTTGAGATTAGATGTTCTTTGAACAGCTCAACTTTAAAGAGTGCATAATGAGGAGCACATGAGCAAGGATTGGGGGGGAGGCTGTGGAGGGTGGAGGCAGCTTTGGAGGGAGAAGAGCTTGAGGTGTGGGACTTTGGTTGTCTCCCCTCCTTACATAACCCTCCAGGTTTCTTGCTAGAGCACTAGCCTTTACCAAAAATGTAAGAAACCTCCCTGGGTGAATGACATTAGCCAGCTTTCTCCTCGGAGAAGCTTTGGCCCGAGGAGCTCTGCTTTAACAGGACTGGACCTCTTCACGGGCAGGCAGTCCCCTTGGAACACACACAGGAAATGGTTTAGAAACCACTAGGTGGGATGCAAAAGGGATAATGGCCCCAGTTTATTAGTGCTCTGTAATTTGGTGCTAATTTCCTTTATTACAGTGTTCTCAGCACTGCAGGGGACGGTCCTCTCTTGCTGCCTGGGTGGGGGTGGGGGGGTGAGAGGTGGATCTTGTTGCAGAACATAGACACGTCATAGTCACCGATGGGCAGAGAATTCTTAGCAGGCTGGTTTCCATGTGCCTTCTTGGCCCTTTTTGCCTCTCCCGAACGCACAGGGAGTTTAATTGGTATGTGCAGATCACGTTGGAGTCAAGGAGTGCAACTGTGATGCCATGGGACATCCCCACAACTGTTGGGCATAGGACACCCTCCCTTGCTTTACTAAACTTGACTTGTCTGGCACTCAGCTGCCTTCCTGGGACTCCCTTCTTAAGCTTGCTCAAACTTTCTGGCAGGTTTTAAATGGTTGTGGCTATTCCCCTTCCTTTGCTTGAAATATTGAATAGCTTGAGGTGTGTTGTTTCTAACCATGGTACTTCTGGTGGATTTCTGTTTATTGGTTTGAAAGCCCGGGAGTCTTAGCCATAAGAGGCGAAGGGTTCAGTCCACATGTCTGCCTTTTAGACTTGAACTCACCTCCAACTGATGTTAATCATAAGTAACTCACATATTAAAAGAAAAACCCTGAAGCTTATAGATGTCAAAAAAACCTCAAAGTGCTGTGGTGATGAAGGCATATATGCTAATGGGAAAAATGGCTAAAAGGTAAACATGTCCTTGAGTTGACCTTCGCTCCCGGTAATGGCATTGATAATCAGTTTTCATGAAAGTAGTTTGCTTTCCCCCCCAAAATGCTTGGCTTTTCACTCTAGCTTGGTGCTTCTCAAACTGGGCCGTTTTTTAGATGTGTGGACTTCAACTCCCACAATACTCCAGTCAGCATGATGGCTGGGGAATTATAGGAATTAGAGTCCACACATCTTACAGTGGATGTGTACTGTACACATGTGTACTTTACATATCTAAAGTTGGGAAACACTGGCCTAACCAACAGCCCTAGGATTCGCTGGTGGTCCTCCATCCCAATAGTAACTAAGACCTTCTCCAGTGTAGCTTCTAATTTCAGCCAAAAAGGAGTTAGGCAAAGAAATGCTCGTGGTTTCTGGTTTCAAAAGGTGCATGAACGGAAGAGAAGGGGTTATACTTCAATACCAGTACCAGCATAGTATCCTCTGCGACATTTCAGTTGATTGAGGACCAGGTTGGCTGTGGGATATGCATAGTTCTCTTTTGTACTAGAGGACATTATTCACTGCAGACTTGCTGCTGCTGAATTTTGTGTACGGAAAGGGAGTGTTACAGTTTTGTTTTGACATGAGAGGTTTTCAAATGTACTTTCAATATTTTTTTTTAAAAAGGCATACACTGCTTGCTGCTTCTACATAAGTACATGTGAAATGTAGTTTTTATTTATTTATTTTATTTATTTATTTGTTTAGACTTATATACTGCCCTTCTCCCGAAGGACTCAGGGCGGTGTACAGAAAACATGAAAAAAAAAGTTTTTCTGGCTATCTTCCTCCTTTAGCCTTCTGCATTGGGTGGGGTCCCATCCAGCTTGGCAGGGCCCTACTTAGCTTTCTATGGCACACAAGTTCTTTTAAAGGCTACTACATAGCCTGGAAAAGTAATGAGAAGGCCCCATGGTGGAATCTGGTCTCAGAGGCAAGGAACGTGGACTTTGTTAAACATGGTGAGCAAAATCAAGTTAGTTGATTCTACTGCATTGAAAGTTCCATCCTAGGAGCATATGACTTTTCTCTCAAAATATGCTTTTCTCTAACAGTATAACAGCAAACCCTCATTCATGATTAATCTATTATAGATAAGCAGAATAAGTTTGCTTGTAACAACAGAATGTAGCACAAAAGTATTATGATATGCTTCATTGGCCTTATTTTTTGGCCATCTGAGGTTGCAAGAACAGTTGATCGAACAGCTGATGGATAAATTAGTATGTGACTGATGGGTTGGGTTCAGCTGGGTGATTCCAAGTTGTTCTAGCCTGTTGCCTGAAGTTTTAGGTTCAGGAAGTCCTACCAATGACATCTTTTCTGTTACTCTGTGGCAGAATCCACAATGCCTTAAACCTCTCCTCCCAAACACTGATGTTAACAGTTCTTCTCTTGTGAACAGGGCAGAGAAGGCTTCCATAAGTACAGACCTAGGGCAATTATCTTGCACAAGTAGTAATTTACAATACTTACTGTGTTTATGTCGTTCAGCAGCAATGCTAGCCTGAGAGATGGTGACTTCTCAAGGAAAACTGCACTGTGTTCCCTGCTTGTCCAAGGTCGCAGATGTGTTCTCCCACAGGGTTGTCTCTGAGCTGCTGCTGGTGTTGGGAATTGGGACTCAGTCCTTTCCTCAGCATTTGTGAAGATGGGAGGCAGCTGCTTCTCTCTAGATTGAAGCTCACTGCAGCAGTCGCCAGGCAGGCCCTGTAACGGGGTAGGGGGGAAACGAAGTCCTGCTCCCTCTAGCTTTGAGAAACTCACTTGGCCCTGGCACAGCTGCAGTCAGACAAGAGTGCAGTTCTTTCCCTAATTTAACAAACTTTCTCTGGAAAGACGTAAGTTGGCAGAACTAAGCTGTAAACATCCTGTCTCCACTTGATTGCCCCACAAGAGGAACCAGGCATGTCCTCCAGGAATTAGGCAGCAGTCCAAACACCTATTTTAGCCTTTTCACGCTAAAGCCCTGAATCTGGTGATCTTCCTGCCCCCCCTAAGAAAACTTTAAAAAATGATTTCTAAATCAAGGAATGCAGTTGAACACACTGTACAGGAAACAGGCAGGTGGGACACAGCTTGGTTCTGCCAGATCTTAAGGCAGTCTCCCCTATCGGGTCTCTTTTGATGTGCTGGACTGTAGCATCCATCATTTCCAAACTGACTTGTATAGCTGTCTAGAATGACGTTTTCATTCCAGACCTCAAGGCGGGCCTACCTGGTGCTTCCTCTCTTTATAACTCTGTCAGATTGATTGGGCTGAGAGACAGCGCTCTAAATCACCTAGAGAGTTTCTTTGGCCGAAAGTAGATTGAAATCTGCTTCTCGGTTCCAGTCCCAACGCCTTAACCACTACACTATGCTGGCTGTTTTAATGCCTTAGCAAAGCCATGTATCTCTTAAGAAAAAAAGAGAGAGAAATGGTACTGAAGACACTTTTAAAGGAAATGAAGTAAACATACATTGAAAAAAACACACAATATCTCTCAGTGATATTGGAAAAAATAATTCTAGGAGAACAGTAATGATTTGAAGCTTCCTGGACATTCCCAGAAGAGTATCCTCAGTGCTTGCCATCTATGCCCCCCCCCCCCCCGAAAAGCACTGATTATCCTTAAAGTAAAATTCAAAACCCAGGAAAAAGTCAGGATCTGGAAAAGGGCAAGTCTTGTAGAAGTAGAACACAAAAACAATACTCCAAATTTGTCTGTGCGGTAGCCCTAGTCAAGAGAGTCGCCACTCAATCTCATGAGCCAAAAGTTGATACTTTTCTAGATGGGATGGGAAGAGGGGGGTGGACAATGGACACAGATATGAAAGTGGCGGGTTTAATTTCTGTTAAATTGGCTCTCTTCTGGAGAAATCCTACAAGCCAATGTTTGCACTTTTTACCCTGTGTCATTGCAGAAGCAAGTCTTCATGGAATGCCTTGTGGCCAGACTCCATGATAAGGAGATGGAGGAGAAGAATGTTGTCTTTAGCTTATTTAAAGCCATTTAAAATCCCATTTTTTGAATTTTGTTCTAAATATAAGGTGATGACACATTCTTGTTGAAATAATAACTTCACCTCATCCTGCAAGTCTGTAAACGATAACCCCAAACGATCTGCAGTCTTGGAATCTCTCAACGCATGTTGTTACATGTAGTTGGGAACGTTGCACAAACTCTCTTCACCTCTTAATGTACCCCATGGCTACCTGGAAAAGTCAGGTTTGCACTCTTATCTACACCTTTTAGTCAAGTATGCTCTCTGAACCTAGCCAGTATGGTTAGCCTTTGGTTCAAGATATTATGCACATCTAGAAAGATGGTTAAATTGATCGTGTGAACACAGTCAATACAACTAATCTCTTATGTAACTGCTTGGCTTGATTGCATAACCTTTACATAGAGGACTTGTGGCTGTTTGTTTGTGCTTTCAAGTCAGTCTTGACTACTGGTGACACCTGGACAAGTCTCCATAGCTTTCTTGGCAATATTTCAGAAGTGGTTTCCCATCAACTGTTTTGTAGGACACAGAGAGAGTGATTGGCCCAAGGTGTCTCAGGTAGCTTTGTGCCTAAGGTGGAATTAGAACTCAGTCTCCCGGTTTCTAGCCAGGCACCTTAACCACTACACCAAACAGGTGCTCTTGTGGCAATAGCACACATTCTCTCCAAGGGACGGGGATCAGCTTCCAAAACCAGCTAGACAAAGAGTTGGAGTAGATGGATCTCAATCCTTCTGCATGGTGCTTGAGTTCTTCTGACTGCTGTGTGCTTGTGCTCCTGACAGGTGGTGATGGAGAACATGAAGCGAAAATGCAAATGTCACGGGACTTCAGGAAGCTGCCAGCTGAAGACATGTTGGCAGGTGACTCCTGATTTCCGGCTGGTGGGTTCAGTGCTCAAGGAACGCTTCCATGTGGCAACACTGATCCGGCCCCACAACAGGAACACTGGGCAGATGGACGTGGGCCAAACCCGCCACCGGCGTCGTGGTGGCGTAACTGACCTGATCTACTTTGAGAAATCACCTGACTTCTGTGAGAGAGAACCGAAGTTGGACTCTATGGGCACACAGGGGCGTTTGTGCAACAAGACCAGCCCAGGCATGGACAACTGCGAAAGCTTGTGCTGCGGACGAGGACATAATATTCTGCGGCAAACACGCAGCGAGCGATGCAACTGTAAATTCCACTGGTGCTGTTTTGTAGCTTGTGAGGAGTGTCGACTCACAGAGTGGGTCAGTGTTTGCAAATGATATCTGTGTCGCTATAGATCCTGCAGAGGTTCCATTGTTTGACTTTGCAGCACTAAGGATGAAGCCCTGCGTTAACACAAAGCGGGGTTTGAAGGACTTGCTATAGGCTAACGTTTCACATCTCCTGTCACTTCCTTTCTGGCGGATTACATGAGCCCTTGATTCCAAGAAGTATTGTATAGAGTTGAACATTGGGATATAAATAAAATTTTATTATTATTATGACATTTTCAAAACCCCAAGACCTGTATAGTAATCCTACTGGAGACCCTGAGGTTGTCTCTGGCTGTTTCTAAGCATTAACACTTTTAGCCAAACCTCTCAAGCCTATGAGCCATAGTTCTTCAAAAAAAAAACCCACAACAGCTGTCATTCCCACCACGTCCCCTTTCAAATGAATGCCCTTTAAATCTCAACACTGACAACATTCAGGGGACAGGCAAGCCAATAAATCAAACACTTGCTAACCTAGGCCAAATCTGCCCCATTCCAGTCAAAGTGCCATGAGCAGCATTGTTGTTCGAGAGAGAACAATGAAATAAAAGGCAACGTTGTTTGAAAGAAATCTTTCAAAAATGAGATTGAAGAGTTGGGGGTGCAGAGCTATCTCTGGAACAAGTGCCACAGGCACCAAGTGCAAATTCTGTGGTTGGTAACTTATTTTATTATTGTGTGAATAAACATGAATCCAAGACAGTAATGTGCATGTGTATGTCTGAAGTAGAATTATGAGGCGATGTGTGAGGAGCTTCCTTCCCATGGTATGTCATCATTGCTCCTTTGTGCACCTTTGGGATGTTGTCATTGCAGAACGGACTGGACAGAAAGATTCTGTCTTGAAAGAAAGCTGTGACTTCAGTCTCTCTCTCTTTTAAACTCCTGGACTGGACTCCACTGGAAGAACCACAAATGTTTTTATGAGAATTCAAATGAGTCTTTTCCAGCTGGGATGTTACATTTATGATTTCCACATGCAGAGACTTGTGAGCTGATTGGCGTGCAGAGTTAGTCACCATGTTTGTCAATTGTTTTTCAGGGGAGCAGACATGTTAATCTGCTGCAGGAAAAGTGCTGTAAGACTTTAAAATGCCGCTAACATTGTGGATAATGCTGGATTGATGGAATGTTATCCTAACTTGCCGGCGAGGTTGGTCATCTGTAAAGTCCATGCAAACTAAAATACAGACAATGGCAACCACATGGTTCAAAGAAGCTCTTGTTTCTCTGTGTATTTTCTATAACAGTGATGGCGGAACTATGGCACGTGTGTCAGAGCCCTCTCTGCCGGCACAAGCGGCGGCGTCCCAGCAAAGTTTTTTAAAAAAACATTCTTTAGAGGGACGTAGGGCTCCCTTCCCGCCAAGTTATGGTGGTGGCAGGCAGCCCACAAATAATTGGAGGGTGCAGGGGACCGTCAATAGCCATGAGGGCGCAGACAGCCACAAGGCGGATGGGGGGTTGCTGGGGGATGCAGGGGCATCGCCGGGGGTGCAGGCGGGTGCGTGTTGCAGTGTTGACACTTTACGATACAAAAGTGGCTTTTAGGTAGCAGTTTGGGCACTCAGTCTCTAAAAGGTTCGCCATCGCTGTCCTATAATAATTCCCCTGGCACTGTGCCGATATAGGCAGGGTCCTGCAAAGTTAGGGGCCTAAATGCATTTGATGACTGGTCTGGACCCTGAAAACCTATACTAGAATCCTTAGTTTTTAAGGTGCCACAGAACTCCTTGTTTTTGCCAACATAATTATCCTGTTGGAAGCCTCTAGTTTTTGTTGCACATTCCAAAGATGATTAGTACAACCTGGGGAGGTTTAACCTATTTGTTGTATTGAGGCTATCAGGGTATCTCTAATTCTGCCCAGGAATTTATTGCACTCCAGAAGGAAGATGGGAACTAGGACGCCACTGAGAAGAATCTCTTTTTAAGATAAGCATGAGATGGGACAACAAAATGGCAATTTATGTTGGAAGGGACCTCCCCTCCCTGGATAAGTAAAGCGGTACCACAGGTTTGCAATCATGCCATTCATTCTTAAGTGTTTGAAAAAGAGTGTTCATCTCTACTGGAGTCTTGGCGGCCCAGTGGTTAGAATGCAGTATTGCAGGCTAATTTTGCCAACTGCCGGAAGTTCGATCCTGACCGAGTCAAGGTTGACTCGGCCTTCCCTCCTTCCGAAGTTGGTAAAATGAGGACCTAGATTGTTGAGGCTAATATGGTGACTCTGTGAACCGCTTAGAGAGGGCTGTAAAGCGGTATAAAAGTCCAAGTGCTATTGCTCCTGCTTAGCAATAAAATATTGGACTCTCCAAGCATTTGAAAGAGCGCTCCTCTCTACCGCTTAGAAAGTGTTTTCATAGAATGGGTGAGCGGGATTTGGGGTTGCTACATGAACGGTGAAAATGGGCTGAGAAATAAGTAACTGTACTAAGCAGCTGCAGCTGTCTGCTTTGCCCTTCCTGGGCTGGGTGATGATGAATCACCTGATTGGTATTGTGCGCTGTCTGATAAATCTCCACCCTGCCTTTAATGTCAGCCCAGAGGCTATGCAGCAGGAATATGAGACAAGGAGGAGAGGGAAGAGTGGGAAGGCTACATCGGCCTAGCCGGCGGGGAGATTTCTGCGGCTGCATTTCACAAGACTTCAAGTCACTTCAAGGTTGGCAGCGGGTTTGCAGGCAGCCCAAGGTGTTTGGGGAGGGGGGCCGTCATCTTCCCATATGCCTTCCATGGGGAAAGCACAGTCTGGTTCTACTTTGGGGCCTCTGTAACAGCAAGCCCTTCATTTCACCTTTGGTGCCTTTGGAAGAATAAGGCGATATAATCATAATACGGCTAGACTCCAAGCAAGAGTCCTGTTGATGGTCTTTCGTACTTCACACCTAGTCTGCAAAACATGGGTTGCCTCTATCGCCACCTGTGACAGGCTGTCATGTTAGCAAAGGATTTAGCCATCGCTACATTTTCAGGCTGGAGATAAGTTGGCACCGGTAGGATTTTGACTTGTCAGGCAAACAAGGCCAGGAGAGGTGAATCGCGAAAATGGAGATTGCCTTCTGTACTTCATGCATTGTATAGAAGAAGCCTATATGTATGTACATAAGAGAACAGAACTGAATAACAGAGTTGAAAGGGACCATGGTTATCTTTGATTTTCCATGCCTCTAGCCAATATAGTTTTGACCTCAACCTGCCCCCAAGGCTTGTGAATAATACGCAGGTCAGTTCTCATTTGAGCAGGATCTGACTTGGATCTCATTTTCTAAATGGACCCTAAAGATGGCTGTGCCGGTGGGAGTGGCTCTTCCAAACAGCTCTCGGCCCCTTTTAGACATCTCAAAGTCAATAGGCAGCATGGTCCAGGGTGACAGTGGGGCAGGGGGTAGATCTTGCAAAAATCTGTGACTTTGGGGATATTGCAATTAAAGCTTGATTGGAAGAGAATTTAGCACGTTTTCTTCCATTTCCATTATTCTATTTTTATTTACTGCATTTATTCTAAGATGTGAGAATTAGGAGCAACATTAAGCATTTGATTTGTTAAGCAAAGTATTAAGTTTAATCTGTGTCCCCCTTCTATACTCCTTTTATTTTTTAAAATGTAAAAAAGGGGCAACTCCAAAGCTTTACTTTTCCCCCCCACGTCATGCTGTCAAATTGCAATTTGCATGCACATAAATCAGTTTGCCTAATATCAGAAGTGGAAAAGTTAAGTAGATGAGCAGAGCAAATGTCTAAATAGGTGAGACTTCAAAGAATGGAATAGATTCTCAAATATAGAAAAAAGGTAACTACTTCAGACCACAGGGGGTCCTTATTTAGCATCTGTCTCAGACAGTGACCATTCACAGTTACAATGGTGATGGGAAAAAACCCGACTCTGTCGCCAATCATGACAATTCTTACCTCCACAGGTCTGGAAAGGAAAGGAAAGCTGAAGTAAGATCACAAGCACAGTCACTTTTTCCACTTAAAGACCACTTCACTTAACAACCAAGTTGCCGGTCCTCATTGTTCCTAAATGAAGACTCCCTGTATTGTGCAACTAACTAGGCAAAAGCATCCTTTCATCCTGGGATGGTGTTGTGTGCTTTTTTTTAAAATAGAAGAGCGTGCTGTGCCCGTTTCCTTTGTCTTGTTGATTTCTGATGATGGTATTTAATTCAAAAGAACATGAGAATTCACAAAGCCCAGGAAATCCTTCTGCAGTTTGTGAGATAATATGCCCCAAAGGGAGGCACTGTGATGAAATCTTCCCTCCATGAGTCTAATCCTCCGAAGTTCTTGCATCTTGAGCCCATCCTGTGCTGGTTTGATACTCAGAGCCATCATTCTTCGCTGGCGCAACACACCCGTCTCTTGAAAAACATGGAAAGTAAGGGAATGTCAGGTTATTTATTCGGAGAAATAACTGTTGGCAGAAGATAGGAGGAAACTATCTTCTGCCAACAGTCATATCTCAATAATAGCCTGACATCCCCTTACTTTCAACAGCCCGAAACCTTAGCTGTCCCTGCTTCCCTTTATCCAAAGAGCTAAGCCTCATGAGTATTCAACACAGCCACCCTCGACCAGATTACTGTCATTCACCATTTCTTGCAGCCCAGCAATGTCAGAAACCCCAGGATGGTTTTCAGAGGTAAGGCCCCCACCCTTGAAGCAAATGTGCTACCGCCCACCTTTCCAAATGCCCATCTAGAGTTACTCGGTGGTCAGCTCTAATCTCGGCATCCTCACACGTTTCAGCATCTGCTGGCCCCATCCTTAATAGTCAGGATTCTTTCATCTTGCTTCCCCAAACCACCTTCGTTCAGCCTGCATTCTCCACACTCAGCCGCTCCTTCCTAAGAAGGGGAGAGAGAAAGCAACAGGCAAGGAATGGGGCAGAGAGCAGCAAATTATCCACACGCACACATCCATCACGCCTCTGCCTTTTGAACTCTTCATCCGTTTGCGAGCTCAAAGCAAAGTGGGATTGGCCGAGAGTGTGCAATCTCAGCCTGCCAAAGATGATAACGTAAGTTGCCAAATCAGTCCTATTCCAAGCTGTGGCTTTAAAAATCGCACTGTGCTGCCCTTTTGCAACAACTATTCACACCTGCTCGATACCTGTATGAGAAGAGCCCAACAGGTTTGGCCCTATAGGGAGCCACATCTGTCTTGGAGGTCTCTCTCTGCAGAGGTTCCTGTCCCACTCGTTTTAGTAAAACATAAGAGTGGTGCAGGATCCAATTACATTTTGGTTTTCCTCTTATCTGGTTCCCTAATGAACTCAATTCTTGCACCAGATTTGATATATTCTATACTGCAAGCCCTCTATATCCAACTTGATTTCTTTATTGAATTAACCAAGGCCAACACCAAGAGTTATTTCTTCCTGGAAATGTTGATAGCATATCATTATTTTTTTCCAGAAGCAAAACCTGCTTTTTTCAAATCATTCTATCACTCTATATCAGTGATGGTAAACCTATGGCACACATGCCACAGCGGGCACACAGAGTCCTTTCTGCTGGCACGTGAACCAAGTCGCCCCAGCATCGCGCCAGAGCTGAGCGTGCTCAGAAAGGAGTAGCGGTGCCAGGCAATGACATCACGGGGTGATGCGCATGCTCAGAAAGAGAGTAGTAGTGCCAGGCGACTCATTAGTTGCGACTTGTCCAGGCACTTGGTGTCCAAAAGGTTAGCTATCACTGCTCTATACAGTACACAAGCTTTAGGCAGCACTCTGGAGAAACAAATATTTGAATCGACCCTTGTTCCAGAGTTCCCTAGTTCCAAATTCTTTTCGGTTTCTCAAAAGCTGCTGTAGCAAGTCACAGCATCTAGCTCACTGAGTTGATCTCAGGAAAGCTAAACAAGTTTGAGATGAGATGGGAGATCACCAGGATATCTTCAAGGTTGTAGGCTAGCTGGAAACTGATATTGGAGCCACTGCCATATTTTTACAAAGAAATCAACATGGGTGTACCTATGTAGACATTAGGAACGCAGCTTGACATGAGGGAGACTTCATTTTGCTCTAAAATCACCACAAGGATTGGCAAAACGTTTATTTGGAATCTTTCCATTAAGGAAAATACTGTTTTTTTCTGAAAGAGATGGAATGTCCAGTGGCAAGAGATGTGTGCTCACGCATTGATATGCCTTTGATTAAGACATTGGGCATAGATTCCTTACTTGTAAGTTATTATTCTAGAAAGAAGCAATCAAAAATTCTGATACAAACTCAGGAAGGCTTTGAATATTAGGACTATGTGTAGAAAGACACTGATTACAAGCATATATCAGTGGTAGAACACTACCATTCTAGCCTACATCAATCAAAGTATAGTTTCCAACTGGTAAGAAGTAACAGTTCAGAATCAGAATCAGAATTTGTTGGCCAAGTGTGTTTGGACACACAAGGAATTTGTCTCCGGTGGACATACTCTATATCTACATACATACAATAAACAAACTGTGGTTACAATCCTAAGATACATTCATAATCGTAAAGTACATAAAGTACAAAAGCATAAGATACATTCATAATCGTAAAGTACATAAAGTACAAAAGCATAAGATACATTCATAATCGTAAAGTACAGTTGTCATGTATATAAGTTCTTCTCCCTTCTGCAGTGGCTATACCCCAACTCCAAAGTATTTTTTTCCATCGCCATATTTTAAGAAGGATTCAAAAAGAATAGAACAAATAAGGGTAACAGGGATGAGGAGGGGATAAGACATTCTTACAAGGCGAGACGGAGGGAAGGTAACAAATTTAGCCTGGAGCAAAAAGGCTGAAGAGAGAACTCATCAAGTTTTTGAAAAGATGGCAATGGAGACCTTTCCCTCGCTTCTCAGAATGCAGGACATGCAATTGTGGACAGGCAGGCAGACAGATACCGATTAGATATTTGAAGGAACAAATCCAGTAAAAGAGGAAACGCCTATGAATGAGGAGCTCCTGTGCTGGATGTGTTTAAACCCAGCAGAGACACCCACTAGAGATGTCTCGGGTTGAATTCCTGCATTGAGTGGTTGCCTTCAAAGTCTCTCCAAGCTTTTGATGGCTTTGTCATGAGCCCTCCACAGCTGCCAATTGCCGTAACTTCTTAGGGGCCTTGTTCAGATCACTGCATTGTGTCCCTTCTTCCCTCTGAATTGGTCCCGGGGAAAGATCCCTAGCAAGTCTTAGCCCGGCCTTTGAATCATTGAGCTGGTTCACCCTGAAAGAGAGATCAGCCCCCAGGCATCTAATAAGACCTCTGAGGTAACATTAGTAGCATGTACATTAGTAGCAGCATATTCTTCTCATGCCATATAACCTCACAGTGGGAGGGGCTCTTTCTTTTTCTTTTCCGGAGTGGAGTTCTGCTAGATATCAATCTTTTCTGAAGAAAAAGTCTTCAATTCCATTTAGTTAGCAGTTTCCTCATTGACCTAATCCAATTCTGCCTAATTGCAGTTATCCTACAGGTAACCCTCGACTTACAACTGATTGTTTTAACATTGGTTCAACGTTACAACACCCCTGGAGAAGGTGCTTTGCCACCCATCCTCGCACTTATGACTGTTACACCACCACCACCCCACAGTCATGTGATCACAATTGGAGGTGGGGCGCTTTTATGTCTAGTTGCAGCTATTCTGTGGTCACACAATCACTATTTGCAACCTTTTTTGCTGGTTTTCAGCGAAAAATATCCACTGAAGAAGCTGAATTTGCTTAAGGGCCACATGATTTGTTTAACCACTGTGACAATTCACTTTACAACTGCAGTAAAATGATGGTAAAATCCAGTCCGGTCCCATGATGACGCAACTTACGACCACGCCAACTTACGAATGAAATTCCTGTCCAAATTGTGGTGGTCCGTTCAGGACTACATGTATTTCTCTTGTGCAAGAGAGGGTGGACTACGCAAAGGATCTGAAAACTGCAAAAGTGATCGCGTCACTTCAAAAATGCAATCCCAGAAGGAGAATTGTCTGCATGCACACACATGTGCAGTCAGTCTTCTAAATGGCCAGGTACGACTCCAGAATGAGGCGGCTGCTTTAATACATTTAGTTAGCTTGCTTTGAAAAGTGCCCCTTTCTAAGTATTAGTTTCTTCCTCTCTATCAAGGATGCCTTCTACATTCAAAGTTTACTTTGCATTTCCCCACAGATATATTAGCCCTATTCTGCATATTTTTGTCTTTTGAACATCCACAAGTGCTCTGTCCCACTGCAGTCATGAATTGCAGGCCACAAAATCACTGGAGGAGTGAGTGGGGCAGGAGTAGGAGATGGGAGGGGATACAGAGATATGTCTGTTATATTTCTGGAGTTATTCTTGTAGGGAAATTGCTGGGTCTAATTTTCAGTTTTGTTTGCACCCAGCACACTTCCAGTCAATTCCTATATCCAGATCAGAAAAAAAAACATGTACTCTGTTAGCACCCTTGGTCTATAACCAATGTTAGGCACAAGCAGAGTTTTCTTGATTACAAGGATGGTGCGTATAACGAAAGCTGTGAGCTAGGA